>PVIJ01019811.1:0-22519 GCA_004024925.1 Scalopus aquaticus | reverse complement strand
TTCACTTATAACAGGACTATAGGGAGGCGGGGTGGGAGAGAGACACTCAGCGGTGGGGGAGGGGGAGGGGAGGATAAGGGCACAAAATGGAAGAGAGGAGAATACAGGGGACCATGGAGATGGATCACGGGTGAATTGGTGGTGGGCTGCCCAAGGGGAATACAAAATGTAAAAGACACAAATAACAATAAAAAAAAAAGGAAAAAAAAATTAAAAAAAAAAAAAATAAAAATAAAACCTCTAATGCTAAATTAAAAAAAAAAAAAAAAAGAAGCTGTGCTTCCACCAGGAAAGACAAGGCCTAGGTTCCTGGCTCCCTTTCTGTGGGGACCGGGCCCCACTTTTTTGAGCCCACAGCTCCACCTGGCGGTGGCAAGTCCACACTCACCGCCTGCTGCAGCCCAGGCCACCGCAGTGCTCTAACAAGAACCCTCCCATGTTTTCAAAACTGAAGACAGTTCCTAATTTAATCTTCTATAGTGAGAAAATTATGTCCATTCCATCCTAATGAGATTTTCATTCTGGGAAAAGCATTCTTCTCTGAAGGGGAGCGCCCACGTCAGCAGCATAAATCTGACATTCCTGGTGCTCTCCCATATTGCGGAAATGCCCACTTCTCAGTTATAAAATGTCACCTCCCAGGACCACCGGCACAGGGGGCCTGTCGCTGCCAACCGCTCTCCCACCACCCCTGCGCCTCCACTGCAGACACGCCTCGGGCCTGCCTTCCCGCCAACATCCTAACCTCACTCCTGCCTCAGGTCTGGGCATCTGCTGAGTCCTGGGCATGCTCTCCCCCTCCTGACTGGCTACTCAGTTGTTCCAGCTGCACCCAAAACCGAAACGCTCCCTCACACCGTGTCCCTCAATAACAAAATCGCCACAGCACATTTCTTTCCCCTTCCAACGGTTTCCCTCCCAAGGACAATGTGAGGCTGCACACCTCACACTTACATCCCCAGTCCTGTGCTCTGTTTTACTGCAGCACAGCCTGGGGTGGAGAGGCACCCCATTTCTACTTGTTGAATGAGTACGTTAACTTTACCTTTTAAAACCCGGCTCCTTTTCCAGCTCAGCAGCCCAACTGCTCTATGCTGTTCCGAGGGCCCAGGGATGAAAGGAGTGACGGAGGGGGTGTAGCGGCAAGAAGACACCAGGGGCACAGGTTCCTGTGGAGATGCGCAGACGGGTACAAAGGGAGGGAGGAGTTCTGGAGCCCTCGGTGGCTTTTTAGTCTTTTAATGGACAGCCCAGGTCCAAGGCAGGCAAGTGTGGCGGGGAGAGGGGGGAGGCAGGAGGCTGCCAGCCTCCCAGCCCCCACAAATCTTCACTCTCTCGGGCTCTCTGGAGGTGTCCTGTGGTCTCTGCTGCACCCTGAACAACCCTCTGCTCCATACTCTGTTCTCTACTGTTGCCACTGCTGCCACGTCCTCCGCTTATAAGCCCAGTCTCTGGCCCAGGTGTGCCCACTCACGCATGCCCATACCTACTCCAGGTGCCCGCCATCAGGCATACCGTAGGCCTGCAGAGGTCCATCATTGAGGGGAGGCCGGAAAAACCTGAAAATTCTCATTTACCCTACAGGAGTATGCCCTTCTTCTTTTAATTTTACTTACACTTTTTATTGCGGTGACGTTGGTTTACATCATTGCTTGTCTATGAGAAGTACAGGATCTCTCCCCTGCAGACGGGGAGGGAGCGCAGTGCGCTAGGCCGTGGGCTCTCGGGGGTGGGTGCTATGTGAGTGTGCCTTTCTTTAAACAGTTATTAGAAGCAGTGAGATTGTTAAATATGTGGGCTGGTGCGTCTCCAAAGGGATCATTAACATTATCACTAACTCACTGAGCAGATCGCCCTGGCCCCACGAGTTGGTCTCAGCGTTATGGGAGGAACTCACATCTTTTGTCAGTAATCTTTCCCAAGTGTAGCAGCCGGTACTGGTTCTTTCTTGTCTTTAACATAAAGGTGTGTGTGTGTGTGTGTGTGTGTGTGTGTGTGTGTGTGTGTGTGTGTGTGTATTTGCGCACTCCCTACCTCCATGTCCTCTGTTTGGGGTAAAGGACATATTGATTTGGATACTTCTTAGAAAATTTTTGCTGCTTAGGAGACCAAAAGTACCCACAGGAAGGTGGAAGACCAGCAGACAAAGTCTTACGATTTTGTTTATACCGTTCTCATATAGAAAGAACTTTAAAATAAGTATTAGAAAGGCTTTTAATTTCTGAGAATGGGGGCATATAACAGCAGTGGCCAGCAGATGGCACCATCCCACAAGCCATGAAGTACCCAGACCAATTTGTAAACCTGGAGGGGCATAGGAGTAACTGGAAAAGGTTGGTCCTAAAGCAAAGGATTGAGCAATAATCGCTTTTGGATCATTCATCTCCAGAGATTACTGAAGGAAATTAACACGTGCCTCGTCTGCTGGGAAGCTCTCAGAATATACCTTTCAGTTTAGTTAACTTAATTTGTTTTATTTCATTCATTTTGGGAAATGTACTTGTCCTTTGTTTTCTTTGCACAGTGGTATCCCTTTGTTGGTGATCAAAATTCAAAGTGTTCTTCATGCTGAGTTGGTGGGTGTAGGGTAAATGAAGTTATCAGGTTTTTCCGCCCTCCTGCCATTAGGTCTATGATCGACCCCTGAGGTCCTACACCCATGCCTGATGTTGGGCGCCTGGAGTAGGGCGTGGACGTGCGAGAGTGGGCGCCCCTTGGCCTGGAGGCCGAGCATGTAAGAGCAGAGAGAGCAGAGAACAGAGCGTGGGGGCAGAGAGCCTTGTGGTGGGAGCAGCAGAGAGACCACAAGAGAATGCCAGGGAGCCCAGAGGGAATACAGATTCCCAGGGGGCTGAGAGGCCTGCCAGCCTCCTGTGCCCTCCCTCCTGACCCCCTGCCTGCCCTGCACCTGGTTGCCACTCTACAAATGGTGTAGAAAACATTAAATGCCTGAAAAAGCACTGAGGGCTCCAGGACTCCTCTTTTACCCTCCTGCCCGGGTCATAGAAAACCTGCTCTGTGACTTACTGCTGCTACAGGGGGGCTTGGGTGCGGAGTGGAGGGGTAGGGTAAGATTTTGCAGGAGATGTTCTTCCGGAGACTGTCCAAGCCAGCGCTTTTTGGTCTGCAGGTCTGTCCTGGAGCTCTTAGGTTAGCTCTGCCCTCCCCTCCTAGTCACTGCTGGTATTTGGGGATGCAGGGAGCGCTCCTCTCCCTCCACATGTGAAATCCTCCTTGAAGAATTGCTTCCTACCTCCCATGGAGGTGCTCTTTCCTCGGGGCAGGAATCTCAGAGAGCTGTTGCCAAGAGCAAGCCTTGATCACAGCCTGGAGGGTCTCTGGATCCTCATGGCTGATAGCTGTGTCCTACCTTTGACAAAGGACAGAACATACAGCTGCTCACTGAAAATGTTTCAGGCAGACTTAGCTCTAGGTGTTGGTGGGTATGGCCTCTTCCCAGTACCTTCCCTGGGCCAGAGGAGGGAGGGCAGATGTGCCCTGTGTTAAACCATCTCATAAACCCCCCACACTCCCATTTTCCCATTTCCACTTTGGGGACCAGCCCACACCGACCCTACTAGCAGAGGAACCCGGAAGAAGCTCTCTGAGACCGAGGTTTCTGGGATCCTGATCTCTGTCCCTCCCCAAAGTTGTGTAACCCTGGGGTGCTGTTTAATAACCTCCTCCCCACCTCCCCATCAGCAGTACCAGAGTGGCCTCATCCCAGGGGCCTCCAGCAGGTGTGGGGCAATACTGGGTGTGCCAGGCTGGGCTTCCAGGGACAGCCCTGCCCCTCGTGCTCTGCATGCCCCACAGACTGTGGTGTAAGTGGGAGCCGGTGTGAGAACTCCCTTCCCCAGAAGCATGCGGGGGAAGCCCTTCCTAGAAGACATTCCCTCAATTCTGGCTCCCATTTTGAACATGTTTCTAGTTTGTAATATTTCTGGAGTTAACATTAAAACGAGGAAAAACAGTTTCAATTATATGCCCTGTCCGTCACACTTAAAGGCAGAGACACTTAGAGGGCAATGAAAGTTCAGTAACCACTGCATCTGCTCTGGGGCATAGAGTTATCAGTATTGAAGAATGGGCCAGATGTCTGCTGCCTCTGATAGAGCACCTAGCTCTGGGCTTGGAGGAAAGTCATTACTGCTGTTCAGTCTCCTTAAAATGACTTTGACGGGTAGAGGCATTGAGAGGAGCCTTGAAGAAGGAAAACTGCTGACTTCTCCTGTGAACAGAGGCTGTGGTGGGACACCAGGCAGGGGTGTTCCTGTTCTCCACCCTCAGAGTCATTCACGTGGATGGGCCAGGCTCACACCCAGCCAGAGGCAAGTATGGAGAGGGAGCAGTTAACAGAGAGACAGCTGTATTCTTGACTTACTGGCAATCTATGTCTCTGGCCACAGAAACAAGTTTTGTTTGACACAAAGTAAATATTTGATGAATTGCTGGGAAAAAGAAGGAAGGAGGAGGGGTAAAGACAGTTAATTTTCTGCTGTCTTCCAGTTTAGAATGCTATGCTCTGTCAACAGGTCCTATTTATTTCATGTTGAATTCCAGACTTGGAATTCAAAGGACTCTTAGATAAAGAAACTGAAACTGAAAAGGAAACTGAATTCCTGAGGGGAGAAGAGACACTGAAGGAACAGGTAGTTGACTTGAAAATTTATCATATACATTAATTTGATGTTTTGACTTTTAGCAAAAAGCAAAGTTGAAGTTGAGAAGTTTTACACAATTTAGGCCAATAGGGTAACAGCATGTAACAAGTTCTAAGATAAAACTCCATTGCAAAAGATTAGGGGCCACCTCCTACAGTCCTTAAGATCCAAGCACAAAATGTATTTTAAGAGTGTGACGGGAGGCTAAGGTCCATCCCTTCTCGTCATCCCAAGTCACTGGCGTCAACCTCACCAGACTGCATCTCAGTTCCTCAAAGGTTTTCCTGTGACCAAAGTCACCATCGTGCCTGCGGCCTCCATACCTGTCTCAGGCCATACCTGTGGGCTCAGGCACAAGTGTGGCCTCAGTTTGCTCCTGGAATCTGGCACTTTTATGAGCATGGTACAAAATTGCCTTTTGTTTTGTTACTAGACGTGAAGTTGCTCTTTCGGCAAATGCAAGTTCAATGTCTGCTCGGGCCCAGGCTGGGCTGGTCCGTGGGGGTGAGGCTGTTTCAGTTCCACTTCACGGTTTCTGCCCTCAGAGCCCACAGCAGGGACGCTGGTACAACCAGAGGGGTGGGGTGTATGTAAACTCTGGTCAAGGGAGAGCACAGTCAGGTCTCCGCTGTGCCATGTTTCTGAAATTAAATTGTGGGGCCACGTCAGTTTCATCCATGCTTCCAATCTGTCTTCCTCGCTCTCGGGCCATGGGGTTTCTGGCCCACGCTCTCTGTCCCATCAGCACATCAATGAACACAGTAGCGATGATGCTCTGAGCCATCCACAAACACGATAAAACAGCAGGATACAGCCGGACCACAGAGATCTATCACCAGGACTCTCCCTCCCGGATTTTTTTTTTCCTCAACCAACCGTGAATCCATGTTTTTACATCATCATGTTTTCTCATCTTCCTCACAAAGGAATTTTGAAAGATTAAAATGTATGGGTGAAAAAGCAAAAACAAACAAAAAAGGCACGATGTATGGTGCTTGTCACCCTCCTCTCCACTCCTTGTTGAACGTTCAGCAAGTTTTCTGCCCTCGCTGACTCCCAGGTCACTCACTCGGGCTTGGGGACCCTGACAGCACTTTTGCAGTGGGGATTAACTGAGGAAATGGGCCAAGGGCCTGGCAGGAAGGATGCACTCTTCAAGTGCCAACTCTCTTCTTTTCTAATCATGGAGAGGGCCCTGGACCAAGGAGCAGGGAGCTGAGGTTCAAACAAAGCTGCGCCCCCTCACCAGCTCATGACACTGAGAGACCCACTCAAGAGTATATGGTGTCATTTTCTATGACATGGGATTCATCTTGTCTATGTGTTCTGTTCACTTGCCCAGTTAATAACCCTCCAGAAAAGGGGCCAACTTGGTCCTATGGCCCTTGAGATCCAGCCATTTGCTTGTCATCCATCCAGAGTCGGGCAAAGACAAGTGGCAGTGCTGCCAGATGGGGTGCAGAGTGCCGACACGGGGCGGCATGGGCCACCTCCAGATGCCTGCACATCTGTCACTCCCGTTCTTTTCTTTTTAAAAAATATTTATTTATTTATGAATTCAAGAACTGGGGTGTAGGCCAGAGGTTCAGGGCAGAGGTCGGGGCGGGGGGAATGAGAGGATTCACCAGAGACAGGGTGGGGAGCGGAACAGGCGGAGCTACTGAAACACACTGCTGAGGGGAGCAGCGGGCGAGGCAGGAGAGGTCAGCTGTGCCACGTGGGAAGCTCCCTGGCCTGGAATCAAACTCATGCTGCAGTGACTGGCGACAGAGTGATAGCACTGAGACTTTAACCCCTGTGCCACGAGGCAAGCTCCTGTCGCTCTCATTCTTGTCAGGATTTCTGATGGAGCCCTGAAATAATCATTATTCTCCTGGCATGGGGGTTGGGCATAGTGGGTGAGAGACACATTTCTCCTTCCCCTTTCTTCAGCTCCCATCCCTTCTGGGGCACATTTATGCCATCCTTGTCCTTTGAGTTTATACTTACCTTGAAAAGAGAAAACAAGGCAGAATAGTTGAGTAGTTAAAGCATTCTCTGCTTTCTTTCTGGCATTTGTTAACATTTAAAAAATTTTCTCCAAACCTTCATCTTTTTTATCTTTATGAATGTGCTGAAAATATTCCCTAGGGAACATCTCCCCTATCATTTTTTTATAGGGTACAAATACAGGATGCATTAAATCCATGGTGTTTTTGAAGGACTTTTACAAACTGCTTAGGGCAACCAGCAGTGGGTTTGGGCTCAGAGGAAACAAACTTGGGGGCTTTCAGCTCAAGCAGGTGGGGCTTTTGCTCTGAGCCCCTCTGGCCTCCAGATCTTGCCTTCTCTCCTCCTTGCTCCCCACCCTATTTGTCCTGAGTATTTTTTTTCCAATTTTTTTGAGTTTAATCAATGATAGAAATGTTAAAGTTATTAGAGAGGGACGGTCTAAATGATCGGTCTGTGCAACACCACTCCCTTGCTTCTTAAAGAGAGTCTCCTTTCGTGAAGAGCTGGAGTGTCTGCTCTCCCAGAGTGAAGCCATTCAAAGCACAAAGGAGAAAGAGCTCTGTGATTTATGTGGGATTTCTCCAAAATGTGGGATTTCTCCAAACTGTCCTGAGTTCTTTGTCTTTCACTTTTTCCTAACTTCTTAGGTAGATGGAGATGCATGAAATGGCAGGGTTTGTTTTAGAAAGCAAAATACTAAACAGAATTACAAACTATCAAAAACAAGCTGTATTTTTTGTTTTGCTTTTTTCAGTTTTAATGTGTTAGAGCCTGTGTTTCTTTTAAAATTCTGAGCTGTTACATTATAGTGTGATTTTAAACTAACTAGCTTTAAATTTACCACTTATTTCTATAAAAGTTGCTTTCATTGAAAATGAACTTTTCTTCTTTAAGGCCCTCAGTGGTGCCCTTCGCATTCCTTACACAGGTGGAGCCTCATGTCTGTCTGGAGAGAACTGATTCATTTGCAAGTGACTTTCCTTCTGAGCATGGAATTTGGCAAATATGCTACAGAAATTATATACGTCCTTCTCCAGTGGGACTCTGAGGACAACTGAGAAAATATCCAACCCCAAGTTGAAAATGACTTCTGAATCCAACAGAAGAGGTTCATCTAGTTTACATTAATCTCAGCTATTTCTTCTTCTAGTGGACTTCTTGCCAATCTTTCTTATTCTGCAAGACCCTTGTAAGTTTTGATTTTGTCTTGGCAAACCTGGAGGGAGTAGTTATCTCAAAATTCAGTGTGAAAACTGGGGATAAGACGAAACTGCTGGTGGAGAGGAAGCCATTGGCTTAAATACCCCAGGGAGGACAGAACAGCAGTGAGTGTTTCATTCCAGTGTTCCGAGGGAGACTCCAGTGGGGAATGATTCTGGGACAGAGCGGCCTGCAGACAGGAGCTGCCCCAGTCCACGATGAACAAGTAGTCTGATGTCTGATTAATGGGTCAGGTAATGGTGTCTGGTGGTCTGGACACAGAGTGAAGAAGCATGCTTTGTTCTTGGCTGCGTGTCTTCTTCTGATTGGTGGCATGGAAATACCTGATGGCAGGCCTGCTTACAGTTATAGATCTAGAGCACTAGAGAGACCCTGCCTCTGAAGGCCTTCATGCTTAGAATTTGAGCTCTTAAATAGACAAGTTCCAGTGAAAATACTTTTTCTGAAATGAGCAATGTGTTATGCTGAAATTGTTCCTTTACAATTACTATAATAGAACACCAAGACATTAATTTGTTGCAAGTTGATGGGAATATACACACGTGTTTTGTGGAGCCGAAGTTTGCACTCTCACCACTCACCATCTCTCACTGGCGCCCCTACAGCTCCCATTATGTAACATGTCTCAGGATACTCCGTCCAATAGTTTCCTCAAGACACGCACCTGGGGAGAGAGGTTTAGGTGCATGTGGTTTGCTTTTTAAGCACATCCTTTTATTCTGGCTCTCCATTGTATATAGACAGTGCCAGCAGCCCCAACTTGCCACAGGAACATGTGTTTGTGACCCCCTCTCTTCAGAGCGGCTGCAGAGCAGAGCACCAGACTCATTCAGACCAGCAAGCAAAGGCGGTGAAAACACATTCAACCTCCTGCTACTGTTGGATCAGCCCGAGTGGAGTCAGATAGCTCACACTTTGTGCCAGCCCTCCTGGACTTTCATCTCTGCTCCAAGAAATGTGACATTTTCAAAAATTCAAAAATCAATTGGAGTGGAGCCGATTCTGTCCAGGGGATTATTAATGGCCCTGAAGCTCACTGATCATATTTGCACAATCTTTCAATAAACAGCCTCAACAACAACTAGGTGGAAAAGAAAGCACAGGCCCCATCAAACCAGGACAAACTTAAAGTATTGATTTCACCACCTCCTTCCCCAGCCCCCTACTTTCTAAACAAATTTGGAGTATTACAGCAGGGTAGTTGATCGCTGCCAACCTCCCACGTCACCAGGTCCCGGGTAAGTTTTGTTGGAATAGCACCTTGCCTTCTTTAGCTGAAATAACTCCCAATGTTTCCCGAGGACGGGGGTACAAACAGTTGAATCCTGGGGAGGGGCCGCAGTTGGCTTGGTGCGGGCATTCCAGGTAGCCCCTCCTGATCCCCCTTCTCGACTCTTTGGGAAGGCGCTGCGTGAGCCTCACGAGGAAACAAATGCCATTCCTGCCGCAGGAAGGGGTGGGCAGGCCCAGAAGTATCTCTTTAGTTGGAGAAGCGTCAAAGTCCTATTAGGCTTTTTTCTCTTCTAGATTGTGTCCTGCAGTGGAGAAAGGCAAGGAGAACCACAGGACGTGTTTTAGGGGATGCCTGTCTTTTCCATCTACACCCTGGGTGTACTGCCCTGCTGTCATGAAAACATCCTGTCTCTACCCATCCATACGGTAGCAATGACTTCTTGGCAACATTCAGACACAGTTTCCCCCTATCTTGGAATTGTTTCAAAATTGGTTGTTTCAACACAAGTTAACTGCTTGATTGTGCACACCCTGTACACCTCCTCAATTCCATCTGCCTTAATGTTCAATAAAACCTGTGTTGCTTATTCTTTCCCTCTTCAGGAGTTTTTATTTCCTATCTGACTCCATTGTCACCCTGATGTCTGAGACTGAGGTCTACATAACACCTTCCAAATGATGACAGTAGGTATGGTCAAGGGGCAAGATTATGGATGTTGCAGACAGACTAACAAGAGTTTATTTATTCATTCAACAAACATCCATTGAGGGAGTGCTGAATGTGAGGCATTGAACTGCCTACCACCTGTGCTGTTTGCCCAGATTCAGCTGTGGGGTGAGTGGGGAGGAGTTCCTTAGGGACCCTGGGCCACAGCTACCTCATGAAGGTGATGATGCCCCTGGGTTTCCACAAGGATTAAAGAGGGTGACACTGCAGGGCTGGCATCTGGCCATAGTCAACATTCTTTTCTCTGGGATTCGTTGGGCCATACACAAGGGAGGCAGTTTGGGAGTATAGCACATCCATGAAACCTGAATTTGTTAGTCAAATGAGACCCATGGAGACATAGCCACTTTCCTAGACTTATCTCAGTGTAAAAAGCAAGGCCTCTGACCCCACTCCATATCTTTAAAAAGTTTACTTTACCTGGGCAAACACTAGGTATCAAAGAAACAAATAAGAGAAACACAAAAGTTCAGTTATTCTAGGTGGGAGTTAATTAGACTTCACTCCAGTCATCAATGGTGACTCGATTGTCAAGTCTCAGGAGAAGGCAGTGCGAACAGTCCTGGATTAGGGACCACGAGACCTGGGTTCTGACCCTAGCCAAGGTCACTGTTAACCTAACTAAACACGTGACTTTGGATATGACCCCTCCGTCTCGAGTCAAAAGTCTCTTTACCTGAGCAAGGAGGGGCTAGATGCGGGCTGGCCGGGGCACCAGCCCTCTCTTCTCCTTCTCGTCCCCCTTACTTCCCTCCTTCCAAACCAGTCCCTGAGTACCGCCTACGTGCCAGGCCCTGTGCTGGAGGTGGGGGTAGTGTGGGAGGTGGTGAAGCTGAGATCACTCAGGAAGAGGCTCTCAGGGGCGAGGCAGACACACTGGTATCTCTGTACCACCTGCCCTGCAGATGGAAAGCAGGGCACAGGTTCACAGGTTCACGCTGTTCAAGAGGTAGGAATACGTCTGTGCAGAGGACACCGTGCCTCCGTTATCCTCACCGTGTAATCCCAGATGCCTGGGGAGCGCAAGTGTGTTGTCATGGGTATCCTACTCAGGGGGCACTTCTGCATGTCCTTGGAAGGAAAGAATTATGGGTATCATAGGAGCCAGAGAATCCCTCCTCAGCCAGTGGGCCTCCAGAGGGGCTCCTTCCAATCCTCAAACCCATCAGGCCCTCCCTGCCTCTCCTCGGCCATATTCTCACCACCCAGGATGCCCGTCACCACTGCTTTGCCTGGCTAATGTCTCCTTGCCCTGCACATCCCAGCCCAGACACTTAGACGTCTCTTCTTTGTGAAAGCTCTTTCCTACAGTGGGGGCCCATCCTGGGAGCTTTCAGGCCACCCCAGGGCTACTTCAATGGAATTTCTTTCTATAATTGTCTGTTTACTGGTCTGTCTCCCCCAACAGAATACAAGCTCCTTCGGACAGAGACCCCTTCTTCACTGTTGTGCCACCTGAACCTGGCACCTGTAGACACAGAAGCCCCAGGAAAAGCAGTCCGGGGCATGCAGGGGATAATGGAATGAGGGTTTTCTCAGGAGGAATCCTTAGGAAGGTGACCGCAGAGGCAAAGCCTACCAGAGATGTAGCTGCCATGGAATTTAATATCAGCCTGGTCCCCCAGAAATTTCTGGCACTTTCCTCACCCTTCCTTGTCTAGCCGTGCAAGCTTTTGCCCCCTGTATGAGTTTGTCATGAGTATAACCTTCCAGGCATTTCCAGGAGACGAGGTACCCTTCCACAGAGGGCAAGTCTCTAGGGAAGGTGATAGAAGTGTTAGCAGCCAATACCCCCAAACCTGGGGGATGCGTGGGGAAGCAAGAGCTTCTACCCCTATACTGCATATCTGCATAATGAATAGCTGTTGGCAATAATGAGGTAAAACAAAACCAGCTGCCACGTGCCAGCTCTGTGCTCTGCCTGCTACTCACACAGTGTCTGCAGCACACTAGAGGCAGGTGGCGACATCCATGAAGAGACCCGCCGTCCAGCAGGGCGAGGCGACTGGCCCAGTCGCTGTGGGCAGACGGCCGGGCTGAGGCTCTGCCATGGCTCCACCTTCGCCCTGGTGAAATACACGCTCAGAGCAAGGTTCGGAAGGCTGCAGACCATGTGTGTCGAGACCTGTTATTTCCTTCACCAGCTAACTTTGTGAGTCGTGGGTTCATGCTAACCCGTAAGGTTGTTAAGCTGGTAACGCCATTTAAGCAGCACCCTGATCAAAGGTCACCTCCTCCCAAGTAGTGTTGGCCTTGCCTTCAGCGACAGTCTCTCCCTGAATACCAAAGGTGTCGAAGGGTTAAGGGTTGGTTTCCTTTTCAGTTCTAGGAGAGGTGTCCTTGACAGCAGTGAACTCGGGGTTGAGGAGAGAAGCCCCCTCACATTCCTGGGCCACTCCTCTGTTTCCTCCCCTCAGCCCCTGTCAACACTCCCTCCTGCTTATCTTTCCCGGGTCCCAGGCTGCAGCAGTATTTGCCCAAATTAGAGTCCGTTTACTTTGCAAACCGCACTCAAGCTTTGCAGACATGGAGCAGCTGCTCCCTGACGTCCGCACCAGAGCCCGTGTTTGCGCTGTATGTTTTCAGCAAACAGACCGCCCTGAGCAAGCCGCCGAAAAGCCCTGCCAGGCCGCGCAGGAGCAGCAGGCACGCGGAGCCTCTCCCGCCTTCACCTGAGCAGTCTGTCATTTCAAAAAAAACACACCACGAAATCAAGGATTCCTACAAAAGTCGACCAAGATGTCACTGTGGAGTAGAAGACCGCGATCTACCCTGAGGAGGTAGCCTTGGCTGGAGCTCTGTTCCCTCTCTTTCCTGGGAGAGAGCAGGTGAGCACAGCGCTTAGTAAGGCAGACGCCACAGCAAGACTCCTGGACATAGGCCTGGCTCCCAACCCCCTAACCATACTTCTGCCTCCTCACTTGTGAGTGGGGCTAAGAGTTCTGTTGGGAGGATGGAAGAAGCTAGCAACATAAGGTACTCACACTACACAGGGTCTAGGATATCATAAATTCTCACTAAATCTTAATATTGTCTTTTGCTGGATAAAAGCACTCGGTTATGAGGTTTTTGTGTTGGAGGGGGTGTGTTATTGTTAGCATAAGGTTCCTTCTAGAAGGATATAGGCAGTGTGAAATTCTTGTCAGTGCCTCTATATAGCAGACTAGTAGAGAGTTTGATTGGAATAGGTCTTGACCCAGAGAACCTTAATAATGATGACAACCGGATACCAGAATCCTGGTTCTGTCCTCACCTCTGTTGCATTTATCCCTGAGTTGAGTAGTTTTCTCCTCCTGTCCCTACCACATCTGAGGAACCCTTCTGGATTTTCTTCTGAAAAGACTCATTGTGGAAGTGCAATATTTCTTTGTTTATTTACCTACCATTACAGATGTACAGTTCTTTGGGGTTTACAAAGGGTTTCCTCATACATTATTTTGCCTCATCCTGAAGGGACCAGACAGATGCTTAACGCTAAATGGGTTTTCCTTGGGCCCTCTGATAGACTCCCCGTGTTCTTGCCATTTGAACAGCAAGTATGGCCTTCTACAGTTACAGAGCTTTAATCAGCAGCAAAATAGAAGGCAGTGACTTGCTTAAGGCCCTTGCACATAAGCAGCTCTTGCACTGACTAGTGCTAGTGAGCTGCACCTAGAGGCTCCTCCTCAGCCACCACTTTTCCCTTGCCCATGATGGTCTTCTACAGTGTGGCCACACCTACCACCAAGATCTGACTCGGCAAGGGAGGGGACTTTGGAAAATCCCCAGGGAGTCTTCGAAAAGGAGTGGAGCACTGAGGATCTGTCAGTGAGCAACAAACGTGTCACATCCCAATTTCCAAGCCTAGCCCTAGACACTCTGGTGCCTAAGAAGTGTCATTTCCTGGCAAAGGTGAAAAGAGGGTTAGTCTTTACCTGCTGTTGCTGATTCAATCAGTTCTTGACCCACTGAGCAAACACATGTCCAATATCTCCTGCACCAATTAGTGTTCTCCTCAACTCCCCAGCCCAGATCTGCTCCTCTGCCATGAGCCTCCCATTTTATTTGATAACTTCCATTTGGTACGTATTTATAGACATTGCCAATCTGTGGAGGTAATTATGCTCATAAAGTGCAGAAAAAATAGTACAGCCCCACCCACTTCTCTATTTCTCTCAGGCTTAGGCATCAGCCCACATAGGCCCTGATTTTACTCTAC
The DNA here is from genome assembly GCA_004024925.1 of Scalopus aquaticus. Classification (NCBI taxonomy): domain Eukaryota; kingdom Metazoa; phylum Chordata; class Mammalia; order Eulipotyphla; family Talpidae; genus Scalopus; species Scalopus aquaticus. The sequence continues at coordinate 8,484 of PVIJ01019811.1, read as the reverse complement.
ATTTTCTGTTATGACCAGGAGGGGGCACTGTGTAGCCACAAAGCATCTTCCCAAGGGCCGCAGGGTACTGGCTTCCCAGGTCTTTTGCTACAGGGCCTATCCCCCTGCAGAGGGAGGTGCCAGGCTGTATTGACTATGCAGTATTATACCTGCGTTTCTTCAATTAATTAAAAAATTGATGATAGTAAGTTTAGAGCACAAAACTTTACTTGTGTGTGATTAGACACTGTAAAGAATAAAAAGGAGAACATAGAAATAAAACATCTCATGACCATTTTCTTAAAACCCAGATTTACTACAAAAAATTAGAAAAGAGTATTAACAGCTTTGTGTCTAATTTTTTATAGTGGCCTCACATGACATGTTTTTTTTTAAGTTGTGTCATCAGATAACAGAGGCACCTAGTTAGGTACAAGACAAACGTAGGCAGAAAAGAAGCTAAATTAGATGTGTGGGAAAGGACTTTGCACACTGAGCTGCGGCAATACGGCAGGAGAGGGGCGTGGCAGCACTTTCTAAGGTAAGAGGCCGTTGAGTAGAATAAGTTCGCCTCATTTCCCAGAATCCACTCAGGACTTCCGCAGCTGGCTCACGGCCCCTACCACCTCTCCTCACCAGGGGGCGTCACTCCTCCCTTCCACTTCTGTTCTTTCTCAGACCCCACTCACTGCCCTTCTGTAAATTTCCATCCCGCCCACACCCCTTTCCAAAAGGGCACCCATTCTTCCCCACCCAGTTTATGATCTAGCCAGAAGGTTTGGGGGAGCATAAAATGAAATAAAGCACAACCCACCATCTCCGCCGTGTTCAAACTGTTCCGTATCTGTTGCCTCATTAAGGGGAGGGTGTATGATTTGTTTGTGCATTCCCAGTGCCCAACACTGGTAGACCGCAAGGACCTCAAATAGACAGGGACCTCCAAAGAAATGTAATCAAGGTTTCATGTGAGCAATACACGGAACACAGTTGAGAATTCACTGCCGATGGATTTGGGCAATCTGAGTCACACAAGAGGGGGTCGGCCATCAGGTTTGACTTTTATTATTATGTTTTACATTATTTTATAGCTCCCTTTCCCCTTCATCATGTTAAAGGACTATTTGACAGTAAGTCATGCCTCTCAAAAACATTGAAGTCTATCTTATAGATGTTATTTGATATATTTTGCAAAATGTGTATCATATTTTATATATATATATATAAATACATTCAATATTCTTACTAACACAGTAAATTATATGTATGAACCCATTTTTTTGGGAAAGAAAATTAAATTTCACAAAAATTGACACTGAAAATGATGCTGTATGGAAGTATTTATTTAGAAAAGAAAAATTTTAAAGCTAACAAACACCATCAAGCGTCAAATTTTAGGAAAATAGCAAAATACCTTTGTAAGACTCTTTATTAAAAATTACAAAAAATATACATAATATAAAAGTTAGCATTTTAACCATTTTTAGGTATATAGGCCTTTGGCTGTAAGTACTTTCACGTTGTACAACTATCACCTGCATTCGTATTCAGAACTTTTTCCTCTTCTCAAACTGAAATGCCATCCCCAGGAAACATCTGCCTATCTCCCTTCCCCCATTCTCTGTCAAACATCATTCCACTCTATTTCTATGAACTTGACTATTCTAGGGACTGCATATAAGTGGAATAATATAGTAAGTGTCCTTCATGACTGGCTTATTTCATTTACCATAATATCTTCAGGATTCATTCATGTTGTAGTACTTGATAGGATTTCTTTCCTTTTAAAGACTGCATAATGTCCCACTGAATTATTATGTATTCATCCGTCTGTGGACATTTGGGTTGCTTTCACTGCTGGTTATTATAGATAATGCTGCTATGATCAAGGGGATACAAATATCTTTCCCACCCCTGACTTCACTTATTTTAGATATGAACCTAAAAATGTATTGTCTGGATGATAATGCAAGTCTATGGTTACTTTTTAAAGATTTACTGTATCATTTTCCAGTGTCTACACTGATTTTATATTCCTACCGATAATAGACAAGTTTTCCCAAACCTTGCCAACATGTGTTATTTGATTTTTAAATAATAGTTATGCTAATGAATATGAGGTGGTTCCTACATTTTTAAACTTCATGTATTTTGATTTCCTCTTCATACATATCAATGATTTTGTAATATCTTTTTCTGTGGAAAGGGTATTTCTTTTTCTTCTTCTGACATGGTGAATGGGATTCGCAAAATGTGTGACTTCACACAGACATATTCACCATGTAAATATTGTCCTACAAACCCAGAAATCCTGATAAACACTTGATTTTCACTTAAAAAATGTGCATGATGCATTCCATTTATACTCTGCACTGTGGACAAGAGAAATTTCTGTTTCACTCAGTGTCATTGACAACCAACTTCTCCACTGAATATTCTGCAGGCTTAGTGACACCTAATGTTAGTGATTAGAAGAATGTTTCACCTTTGTGCCCCGATGCTGGGTGCACCAGTGCAGTTAATACATTCATAGACATCATTCTTACACCAAGACAGTGATAGCAGTGCACAGAAGTGATTGTGTACCACATGGATACATCTTATCAGTCCAAATTACATGTATCCCTACTCAACTTCTCCTTAGTTGAATCCCAAAAAGCCTGTGCTTGTTTCAATGCCACAGACACTAGAGCAGTGTCAATGGTCTTTTTTTTTATTGATCTTTGGGAGTTCTTTATATATTATAGATACAGTCATTTATCTGTTATATGCTTACAAACATTGTCTCGTACTATGTGACTTGCCTTTGGGTCTCTTAATTATGTTTTGATCAACAGTTCTTTTTAAAATCAGATTTATTGACTTACCATTCATTTACAAAGCTATAATTTTGGAAGTACAGCTTCATACCCTGATAATATGTATATGCTTCACTCATCCACCAATATTCTATCCTCTTTTCCAATCCCTCAGCCCCTTCCCCTCTAGTAACACCATATTTTTCATAGAGCCTAAAACTTATTTTTGTTAGAACAGGAGTTCTTAATGTTAATTAATGTAGTTCAACATATGTGTCTTTTAAAATTAATGATTTTAGTGTCCTGTTTAAGAAAAATCTTCGCCAGCTCAAGATCAGGAAGACATTTTCCTATTTTCTTCTAGAAACCTTACTGTTTTACCTTTTATGTTTACATCATCACTCCACCTGGAACTGATTTTTGTGTATGGTGTGGGATGAAGGCCCCCATACCATTTTTGTGTATGGTGTGTGGATACCCATTGTCCTATGTTACTTATTGAGAAAACTATTCTTTTCACTCCTCTGTGCTGGAACTTTTTACATAAATTCAGTGTCTATGTATGTGTGGATTTATTTCTGGATTCTTTATTCTGTTGGCTATTTTTCCTGTCCTTTCTATCCCTGCATCAATATCACATTGTCTTAATTACTGTACACTTTATAATATCTCTTGTATCTGGCAGTATAGAAATGATGTGGGTTTTTTTTGTGTGTGTGTGTGATTTCCTTAGCTCCTCTAGGTCCTTTGTGCTTCCACCTGAATTATGGAAGCAGGTTGTCAATGTCTAAAGCAAAATAAACTGCTGGTATTTTTTTTTGGATTGTATTGATGTACAGGTAGGTTTGTGGAGTGAGTCACTTAACTTTTCCATGTTCTAGACCTCCCTTCTGAAAAAAAAAAAGACAAAATTACTCATTGAGCAATCAAGAGCATTATGTGAGACAATGCTGGAAAAATGAAAAAAAAAAAACACTTTAAAAGTGCTAGGTTTTTTTATAAAATAAGAAGAAATGCGTGTGAGGACTGGGGCAGAATCTGCTGTCAATGGGTTGATAATGGCTGGAATGACGTCAATCTGTGTTCTGTGGGCTCTCCCTTCCTTACCCCCCAACCCTGCTTCCACTCAGAGGTTCAGGGGTATGGAAGGAGGAACCCCTGAGATTTGTCTGGACTGGCACCCCCATAATGCCCCCAGTGGTCCCCTTGTTTCCTTATGAGTGATACGTGTTTGCCTTCACGTGTCTTTCTTCGTAGCCTCTACTGCATAGCAATAACATAGAATCACATTATGATTTAGTTTTCCAACACTTTCACTGCGTGTCGGGTCCTGTTCTGGGGAGACGTGTCTTTCTGTGTGTTCTACATCCAGTGTCCCTCTGGAGAGGACGTGAGCAGACATGCCGGTGGGAAAGGGCTTCCCCTGAGCATGTTCTGAGTTGAGTTCAGGTCCTTTGTATGTGCTTGTGTAACTGGGGCATACACTGAAGACATTTTTCTTTTTTCTTTGAGTTAGACTTCTTGGCAGTACAGAGATCTGAAGCCTCCTCTCCACTCCCTCCATTTCAGCTGGTCTCTCAAAGGATTTCATTGGAGTTCCCAGAACAAACACCTTTTGCCAAAGAGGAGTCCCCAGGCCAACACAAAGGGCAGTCAATGTGCGCCTATAGCCTTGCTCTGCACCTGTCGTCCTCTGTCCTTCCATTCCTGTGTTCAGGAGCTGTCTGTGGAGTCTGGGAGTCTGAGAGGGCTCCCACCCCAGACCGCACAGCGAGCTGCACAGTGAGCTGCCTCTAGCGGAGCTGCCAAAGTTCTCTGAGTAGCCACAGGCTCTCTCCCCGGTGCTGCGTAAGCCCAGTGATTCGGGAGCATTTCCATGCCCTGACTCTTCGTCCCTCTGCCCCATCCAGCTCACGCAGAGGAAGCCCAGGGGGGCTTCAGCTCCAACCTGAGAACACCAAAGAGCCTGTGAGCCAGGAGAAGGGCGCCAGCTTGGAGCGCTTCTCTGCTTACTCAGTAGACCCCACTCAGGGCATGCCCGTGTGTCTGCAGCCGAGTCTGGGTGTTGCCACTGTGGACAGGCCTAGGTGGCTGGTGAGGAGTCCTTCACCATTTCTGGCTGATCTTGGGGCCAGCAGCTGAGTGGAGTATGGGGTGTGCCAGGGTGGCAGAAGGTACATAATTGGGCCAGGGAGAACCTTTATTTATCCCCACATAGTGGGGCTCCTCTTGGGAGTGTAGCAGAGATGCTGGGCAAGTGAGGCCCATAAGGACATTAGCAGAGACCCCGTCTCACTCCTGGTAGTGGGGGTGCTGACATGTTGAGTCCTGAATTTGGGAACCATCATTCAGATTCCTGGCACTTCATCCTTCGTCTGTCAGAGCAGTCAACCTGCAACTGAGGGGGGCCGGGCGTTAGTGGGAAGCCCCTTTCCTCCCTGCCTGGCAGCAGGCTAGTAGGTATCTCTCAGAAGACCCGGTACCTGGCGGTGGGGGCGGGGAGGAAGGAAGACAGTGGGAGAAAATCAGACAAAGGAAGACCATCGTAAAACCAGCAGCATGTCTGTAATCAGGAGAGCCCTTTGTTTAGAGCTGGTTTAAACAAGTTGTGATCCTTTGGAAGGGGAGGCCATAAACTGAAGTGAAAATAAAAGTGTTTACAGCAAGGAAGACCGAGGTGCTGCGGGGATTCTTTTGGCCAGGATCAATGGGGGATCTGTGTTGGGCACAGCCTGGCTTGTGCTCAGAGAATGGACTTCCTCTTAGGGCCGGCCCAACTCCAAACATCACAGACCCCAACACAGATGAAGGGGAAGGGGCGGTGTGTGGGGGGTGTTCCATGTCCCTCTGAAGGTGGCCTGGGCTAATCCTACATTCCAACCTGAGGAGAGAAGAGGTGAGAGGCCAGGCTTCTGTCATCTAGCAACTCACAGCCCAAGGCCTGGAGATCCTACAGTAAGATTTTCCAGTGTCTACAAATTCCATTATAATAGACTTGAAGTAGTTATACTAATAAAAGAGTTTGAAGGCTGTTCTTTCTAAAAAAAAAAAAAAAAATCTCTTAGGTCCAATTTATCAGTCTGGAAAATTTAAGGAGGGAAGTTTCACCTGAGGCAACAGCATTCCTCAGGGGAGCCTCATGCAGGCTCTGTAGGGCAGGCGGTGAGGAGGAAGCCACGCTTGTAAGGGGAAGGCTGTAGAAGGTTGTTCTGCCTTACATGCTCCCCCTGAGCAGGACACCGCACCCCCGTTTACCATGTTCTAACCTCTACTCTCCTACTCATATACATCTCAACATCATTCATTCATTCAACGAATTTATGGTAGGCCAGGCATTGGGGCTGGGGTTTTCTGGATGTAGGACACAGTCCCAAAGCAGGCAACTGTATCTGTATTTTAAAAAGACTAATTGTCAGCAAGAGTATGTGCGTCCATGTGACATGATACTTCTGGAGAGTGGCAGTGCCAAGGAAAGCTGACATGACTCATGGAAGTAGCCATTGTTATCCGGCATCATTTGTTCATGCTCAGAAGGAAAGGCCGCCAGACTTCTTTGCAAAAATAAAAGCACACTAAAGTCACATTCATTCAAATAAGGAAAATGAGTAATCAGAGGCACATGGAAGTTGCACTAGATCCTTTCTCCTCTTAAAATATTTGCCTTGGTTTTTTCGCAGGCAACACCTGTTGAAGTGGTGCAACTAAGTTCTTCCCACGGTAAAAAATCCAGCTGAAAATATCGAATTTGATAATATACAGCCATTGATGTGCAAACTGCTCTATTTGCCAAAGCTCCACGGCCTGGGGGAGAAAGACAGAGATTACCCTCTCTGAGCTGTGAGGCCCAGAGGCGGCAGCACGCTTCTTCCCCAGTGGGGTTGACTTGCTGATGTTGTGTGGAATGGTTCCTGTGGGCTACCCCTCTGCTGCTGTGAAGCAACAGTGCTTGTCCTTTATTCCTGATGCCAAGGTGCTAGAGTTCCTTTGAAAGGTGTGCAGGGAGCCAGCACCAGGTGGATCCAGACAGAGGGTGACAGAGGACAGTGCCGCCATCAGGACAACCACAGAGGTGAGCTCACCCAGCTGGGGGATATGGGACTTCTGGCTATGGAGAGCTTCCAGAGAAAGTAGGCCAGGCTATAAAATAAAGATCTTAAGAGAAGCAAGCCCTCAGGGGCTTTGCTCCTTCATCCTGAAAAAACAATGCTTTCTGAGAGGAGAGATTGGGTGCAGGGAAAGGTCATAGGCTTTGAAATCAATATTAGTTTTGAATCCCATCTCCTCAGCTTCATAACTGGATGAGTTACTTCACATCTCTAAGGTTTCTCTCATCTGTAAAATGTGGATAATAGTACACCCCGCCCCTTATTATGAGGACCCCATGAAATGATGTCGGCAAAGCTCCCGGCATTATTATACTCCTCCTTCTTCCCCTCCCACGCTCTTCCTCCACTCCTCTCTCCTTCCAGAGAAGCAAAATTTATCATGCTTCCACAAACTCTGAAAAGTGAAAAATTGTGACAATGGAAGTCCCCAGCACAACAGATGAGTTCTGCTTATGTATTTGTTTAACATTTCAAATTCCTCCAGCAATGATAGGTAATTTTGCTGTCCCATGGGCCCTCGGCAGACTGTTTGGGACTTTCAGTTCATTCACACAGAACCTACCATGTGCTGAGCACTGGAATAGACAGTGGAGACACAGAAGTGAGTGATGTGGTCCCTAACCACAAGACAAACGAACACAGATAACTTCAAAGGCACAAGGATTTGCTGGGGAGGGAGCAGCAGAGGACTGCTTTGCCTGCCATGCAGAGAGGCTGGGGAAGAGGGGCTTCTGGCTAGGCAGAGCTTCTGGAGAAAGCGGTCCCTTCTATAAAATAAAGATCTCTAAAATAAGTTTAGGAAAAGATCTTAAAAAATAGATCCTCAAGATATGGCAAGGAAATATCAATGAACATAATTTAGAAATCATTTGTGGTGGGGTCAATAGGAATTATTTAATTTATAAGTTATCTTGATAAATATTTACTAGGTATCTACTTGTGAAACTGCATAGATTTGGAGGTACGACCTATAGAAAGGGGGGCAGTCCTTGTGTGTGACTTCTCCATTCCATGCTTCCCCTGCTGTGAACAGCCAGTGTGAGTGGCTGGGGGTTAGAGCCCATAGACCCAGCTCCAGTCTTAAAGCACATCAGGATGGTGTTTCTGAATCTACTTTTCTAAAAATTGTTATGTGCACATGCCAGCTACAGTAGCACCCATGGGGATAAAAGGAAGGGGGGGGGTCCCAGGTGGCACAAAGAGTTAAGTCGCAGCACTATGAAGCTGTCCACAGCCACTGCAGCATGAGTTCGATACTCGGCCAGGGAGCTTCCCACGTGGTGCAGCAGACCTCTCCTGTCTCACCCGCTGCTCTCCTCAGCAGTGTACTATTCTGCTCCCCACTCTGTCTCTGGTGAATCCCCTCACCACCCCACACCTCTAGACTTCTTCCCCCGCCCCAGCTCTTGTATGAATAAATAAATAAATCTTTTTTAAAAAAGGAAGGGAGGGAGAGAAGGAAAGAAGGAGGGAGGGAGGGAAGAGAAAGGAGGAAAAGAAAAAGGAAATGTGTGCTTGAAAGTAGAGATCAGTCTCTTACAGTGTAAGATAAATTTACAAACAGATGCTGAAACTCTGTGGGGGGTGAGAGAGAGAGAGAGGGG
>PVIJ01019810.1:0-22520 GCA_004024925.1 Scalopus aquaticus | reverse complement strand
CTGATTGTCTCTCTCCCACCCGGCCTCCCTATAGTCCTGTTATAAGTGAAACCATTCGATATTTTTCTCTTTCTTTCTGGCTTATTTCACTGAGTATGATCCCCTCTAATTCCATCCATGTCGCTGCAAATTGCATGTGTTTATCTTCTTATCAGAAATATTACAAGCACAGGGCCTCCCTGGTGGCGCAGCGGTGGAGCGCTGCGCTGTGGAGCTGTAGGCAGCGCGCAATGCAAGTTCCACATCCAGCTGGGGAGAATCCCACACGGTGCGGCAGACCTCTCCTGCCTCGCCTGCTGCTCCCCTCTGATCTGCCTGTTCTGCTCCCCACTCTGTCTCTGGTGAATGCTCTCACTGCCCCATGCCTCTGGCCTGTACGCCAGCTTGTATGTATAAATAAATAACTTTTTCAAAAAATGTATATATATTACAAGCACAAATGGACTGCAAAGAGATATTCATAGTACTTAAAAAAACAAACAAAAATCTTCTAGTCCAGAATCCTCTACCCAGCAAGATTAACAATCAAGATAAAAGAAAAAATAAGGACCTTCACTGAAAAGCAAAAACTAAAAGAATTTGTCACCATCAAGTCATGTATGAAATAAATCCTAAAGGAGTTATTATAAAGCAATAGAGCAATGAATATCAAGCAAAAGACACCTAAATTACTAAACTCCTAAAAACTTAAAGGAAGAGAGGGAAAGTGATGTCATCAGAGACCAGGCCATCCAATGGGCCAAACAAATAGTCCCTCATATACTAACCTCAGTAAAACATCAAACAAAAAATAATAGGGCATAGAAGAACAATAGTAATGGAACCTAAACAAAACATAATTGGAAACCCTCCAAAAAATTTAAAAGACAAGACAAAACAAACAAAAATGGCAACACTTAGTTCTCAATGGAAATGGAAGAGAGATATTGATAACAACACAATACTACTAGGGGACCTTAATATAATGAACATATCAACAAGACAAAGTATTAACAAGAAAACAACAGCTCTAGATGAAGAGCCAGACCCAATAGTTCTAATAGACATTTATACAACACTTCACCCAAAAACATCTGCATACACATATTTTTTAAGTACACATGGAACATCTTCAAGTATAGACCATATTTTGGTATACAGGTCAATTGAATATAAACTACAATGATTAAAATTATACCTAGTACCTTTTCTGACCATAATTCCATAAAACTAGAACCAACTATAAATCAACTATACGAAAAAAAACCAGAGAAAACCATGAACATGGTGATTAAACAAAATACTTCTTAATAGCATTTGGATAAAAGAGGAAATAAAGGCATAAATTTAAAAGGTACTTTGCGATGTATGAAAATGATTCTGGTGAATCTATGAGATGCAACAAAGGCAATCTTAAGAGAGAAGATAATTGCAATACATGCCCATTAAAAAGCAAAATAATAATAATAATAAGTCCCAAATAAAACCCTAATATCACACCTAGAACAACTCAAAAATGAGGAATATATAAGACTTAAAGCTAGTAGAAAGAAGAAAATAATAAAAAATAAAAGTAGAGGGGCCTCCCTAGTGGTGCAATGGGTTAAGTATCAGCACTATAAAGCTATTGGCAGTCACTATAAAACAAGTTCAATCCCCAGCCAGGGAACTAACCCACATGGTGCAGCAGACCTCTCCTCTCTCGTCCGCTGTGCCCCTCAGCAGTGTATTTCAGTCAATCCACCTGTTCTGCTCCTCACTCTGTCTCTGGTGAAACCTCTCACCCCTCAAACCCCTGGCCTACACCCCAGCTCTTTTATACATACATAAATAAATCTTTTAAAAATAATGATAAATAAATAAAAGTAGAAACAAATAGATGTCAAAAAAGACTATACCAAAAAATCAATGAAACCAAGAACTGGTTGTTTGAGAGATAAACAAAATAGATAAACTCCCAGATTAGTGAAAGACAAAAAGAAAGAGAGACAGAGAGAGAGAACATATTAATAAACAAAATCACAAATGAAAGAGGAGAAATCACTACAGGTAGCACAGAAATACAAAAGGTAAGGACAAATAAATTTATTTAATTTATATCAACAAATTAAATAACTTTGAAGAAATGAATAAATTTCTAGATCAACTTAATCTATCAGAAAGAAACAGCCAATCATAAACATAGAAAATGAAACAGTAATAAAAAATCTTGCAGACAAAACCCCAGGACCAAATAGGTTGACAAATTAATTTTATCAAACTTTTAAAGAATTAATGCTCATTTTGCTCAAAATTGTTTTTAAAAAAGAAATAAGGAATCCTCTCTAATACATTTTATGATGCCAACATTATCTTATGAAAACCAGGCGAAGATAGCACATGAAAATTATAGACCAATATCCTTAATGAACATTGATCAAAAATTTTTAAACTAAATACTAGCAAACTACAATCAACAATATATCACAGGGATTATACACCATGAACATGAGGGATTTCATCCCAAGAGTGCAAGGATGATTTAATGTATATTACATCACTTACTGGAAACAGCATTGTCAACAAAAATAAAGATAAAAATCATATGATGATATAAATAGGTGCCGAGAAAGCATTCAATGCAACACAACATTCATTTATGATAAAAATTCTAAACAATATGAAAGTAGAACAAACCTACTTCAATATAATAAAGGTAATATAGCACCAACTAGCCAACACTCGTTATAACACTCATTAGTGAAAATCTGAAAGCTTACTGTATATATCCGAACAAGACAAGGATGCCCATGGTTACCACTTATATTTATCACATTATTAAAGGCTTTAGCCAGAACTATCAGACAAACACAAAAAATGAAATAAATCCAAACAGGAAAGGAAAAGTAAACTATCACTATTTACAAGAAATATATTATATAGAGAAGATTCTAAAGGCACCTTCCAAAGTCATCCACCTACTCTATGATAAAACATCCAAAGCCATAAAAATAGAAAAAAGACAATCTCTTTAATAAATGATTCTAGGAAAATTGGAAAGCCACACATAAAAGAATGAAGTTGGATTACTTGTTAACACAATAAACACACACATATCTAAATGGATTAAAGATTTAGATATGAGACCTACAAAATAAAATATATAGTAGAATATTTTAGCAGTACATTCCAAGATATCAAAAACGATATTTTAATGACTCAACATCTATGATAATGGAAATAAAAACAAAAACAATTAGGATAACCTCACTTAGAAAGCTTCCATGCAAGCTGAAAGGAATTATGCTAATTCAAATAAGTGAGAAGATGATGTCACTTATATGTGGAACATAGAGAAACCAAGCAAAGAGTCAGAGACAAACTTTAAAGCCAATTTTTGAAAGCTAACCATAAAAATGAAGCATCCAGAGGTGGAGGGTAATGACAGGGTGGGATGAGAGCATAATGAACTATGGTGAAGGACTATGAGTTCCTTTGGTGGTGAGTATGCCATGGGGACTACACTGAAGAGGGAGATTCTATACTTCTAAAATACTATCAATGATGGATACCAATGGTATTGCAATACAAAATTTATTTTAAAAAAGCTTCTGTGCAACAAAATATAAGGCAATTAAATAGATACCTCATTAAATGGGGGGGGGAATCTACATAACATAAACTGACAAGGGATTAATATCCAAGATTTTAAAATAAAAATTCATTAAATTCAACAACAAAAAAGAAATACCCAGTTAACAAAAGGTCAGCAGATATGAATACACAGTTCATTAAAGAAGATATACAGAAGTTCAAAAGACATAAAAAAAAAAGTTCATCCTCACTCCTAGTAAGAGAGATGCAGATTAATACTACAATGAAATACCACCTCACATCCATGAGAATGGTATATATAAAAGAACCTCCAGCAAGTGTTGGAGAGGATACAGAGTAAAAGAAACCCTATTACTCTATTGTGAAACCATTATGAAAGCAATCTGGATTACCTTAAAAAATTAAAAGTAGAGGTAGCATATAGACACACAATATTAAACAATAAAAAATATGTGTTCAGAAATATTTACAGCAGCACCATTTATAATAGTTAGGATGTGGAAGCAGCCTAAATCTTCTTCAGTGGAAATGATGGGGTACATAAATGTCATAGAATATGAATGTCATATTATGAATAGTCTCAGAAAGTATAAAATGCAGCCATTTAAAAAAAAAAGCTAATTTGAAAAAATTATATGCCACAAAACAAGTCAGCATGGTAAAACCAAAATTAGACATTCATATAACAGATAATTCAACAAAATGAAATACTTTCAAAAACTACTGAACTTCAACAAACATCCTGAGGGCTCTTGAGGTTAAGTGGGGATGGGAAGGGAGGATGACTGTGTGGGGTAAGGGGAAAATATTCTACAAAGTCCTTAGGGGAAAATAAAAGCAAGTATGAGCCTAGAGTCAGTACTTTGTACTGGCCATTTAATTTTGATTTCATGTGATAAATTCTTATAAATTATTCTTTACTGTTGAAATTTTACTTATAAAATTGACTACATGTTTGTTGAAAACTTTGTTTATGGGCCTCCCTGGTGGCACAGCAGTTAAGTGCCATGCTGTGGAGCTGTCGGCAGCGACAACGTGAGTTCGACTCCCGGCTGGGGAGATTCCCACATGGCGTGACAGATTTCTCCTGCCTCACCCACTGCTCCCCTCAGCAGTGTATTTCCGTCGATCTGCCTGTTCTGCTCCCCACTCTGTCTCTGGTGAACCCTCTTGCCACCCCACACCTCTGGCCTATACGGCAGCTTGTATGCATAAATAAATAAATCTTTAAAAAAAAAAACCTTGTTTAACATTATCCACCTTCTTTTATTTGAAATATATGCTCTGTTATTTGCTCTTCTAAAACAATTTGTAATTGCCATTTATTATGAACTTTGTGACACAGGTTTTTCTAATTTTTGTTATCCTTCTTTATGATTCCATTGTAATAATCACATCAGTATCACCACTTGATTTTGCATTAGCAGTAGGGCTTCATTTTCAATGCAAAATTTTAGCAATACTTATTTTTTTACTATAAAAATAATTTAAATTAATGAATTAAATAATAATAAAGATTTCGTTACTAATTACAATTTACACAAATGTCACTAAGTCTTTGATCATCATGATCTATCAAATAAACACTCTATAATGTTACATAAGTGCATGTAAAAACCATTTCAGTTAAGTCAATTGACAGCAATTAGATTGGCAATATGTTCGTGTCATAATAGAAATGATGCATGTGCTTGACATATGCACCACAATAAAACAATAATATCATATGAAATATAATAGATAAATGCATATATCTTAAAGGAATAAATTATGATGGAAGATATTTTAGAATGCTTCTCATTTTAAATTTAAATCAATTCAAGCCAAATAAAATTAAAATTCAGTTCCTCACATGCACTATTTACCTAGTTCAATAGCCACATCTACCAAAGCTATAGATGAGTTAAATGTTACAATGTTAAAAAGAAAACTGTGAAGTTAATGGAGAAAACTGTAAGACAATGTTGCATGGCTCTAGAAGAATAATTTTTAAAAAACTGTCATTAAGTCATATTTAAGGTAGTATTTCTTCTAATGACAAAAAACCTGGACAATATTAGTAAACAACAAAATTAGAAAACAAAATAGAATCAAGAATTAGTATAAATGGGAGCTGCACATTCTCCTCCTGCAATGTTGACAGAAGTATAGACTGAAGGTAGAATTGTTTATCTGATAATTAGATCTGAAGAATTTTTTTAGAATGCCACACAAAAAGAAAAGGAACTGCTTAGTAAGATGGTTTAAGAGATGTAAAATATAGACTGTGATGTTCTAAAATACATGTATTCAGTCTAGTCAAGTTAGAAGTGTGGCATGACTGAAAAAATTGTAGATTCAGGTTTTTTTTTTTTTGGTTGTTGTTATGAAAGTACCATTATTTTACATCCTTGCTAATATTTTGACACTGTAGTATTTCTCCCTCACCCCCACCAGATGTAGACACCATAGCACTCCCAACACCAAACCACCCACAATACTCCATCATAGTTCATTGTGTACTACTCCCTAACCTGTATTTTCATCCTTCTCTCTCCTTCCCCCTCTGAAAGCTAAAGATCAATGGTCAGGGTTGTTTGTAGTTTATCTTAGTCTGGCCCTTTGTTTGGCTTTTCTATATTCCACATATAAGTGACATCATCTGGTATTTATCTTTCTCTTTCTCTTCTAGCTCCATTCACCCTGCTACAAAAGATATAGCTTTATCATTTTTGATTGCTGAGTAGTATTCTATTGTGTATATATACAACATTTTCTTGATCCACTTGCCTTTTTGGGGGGAGCACTTAGGTTATTTTAATATCTTGGTTACACTGGTCAACAAATTTTTACAAAAGTCATGTTTCTGAAATAAAATTAGTCATTTCCTGTCAATTTGTATGTGCTCAACATGAATATGACAGTCAAATTCTAATTCTGGCTCTAGTTTTTTTGTAATTTGCAATAAATTGATGTTTACATGATGAAATGCATGCCAACAGTAATAGGCCTACAGTTAATACCTGTAAAAAAAATCAAGTCATAGACTACTTCTTAGATTTCTTTGCTTGTTTTTTGTACAAATGTTCAGGAGCATTTCTGGGGAGTGTCCAACAGTAGTCAGCCAGCATTGTAGTGGACCATTTTCCCTGGTATCTTTGTTTTATTGATGTGATATCTTGATGAAAACATTCACCATGTTCATCAATAACCATACCACAGTTTTCAGGGAAGAAATGCAGATGAGAATAAAGGAAGCGGATCTTTAGAGACATATTGCAGCCAAGTTTCTGATACTTGTCTTCTACTAGTTCCTTGTAGATTTCTGCCCTAGCATTCCCAAGAAAATTTGTAGACACTAGGTGAAAAGCTTTCCATGCTTGTTTCGCATCACCCTGCAGCAAGTTGTTGAACTGGTCATCTCAATGCAGACAGAATGTTTGGGTAGACTATTCTCGACTTCTTTTGCTTTGTTATTCCACCAGAAAGAGGAGGAACCAAGCAGAAGTAACAGTCTTTCATGTGGTTGCTTGGCTCTCTCCACACCCTGGGTACTACAAATGGCATGGATGGTCTTTTGCCATTTAACCACAGTGAAAGCTATGTTGCACATGTAGCACAGTATATATACAGGGCCCAAGGCTTGTCTTGTCACCAACCTTGCATCCAAAGTAAAGATGATAAGCCTTCTTCACTTGAGAAGTGATCCTTTTCTTCTGCTTGGCAAATGTCACTTTCCCACAAATAGTACAGAAATTGTCCATGCTATTAAGGCACTTTCAAGGCATTATTGTTCTGGATTGTGCCTAAATGGATAAAATAATAACAGTTCTATGGAACAGTAGCTTAAACTGTATCGCACAAAGTCTGAAATCTTTTCAATGCTCAACTTTTCTGACAGGGCTTTCTATAGTGCACTGCTGATGTCAGCTTTCTTCAGCAGCCACCTGGCAGTAGTATTGCATTGCATCAGAAAATGATGCAATCAACTCTGGATGATGTGTGCATGATGGTATTATGCAATGCGATGCAATATTACATCATTCTAGGCTGATTTAAGATGTTGTTGCAGTCCTACTGGATAAATTTACACAGTGAAACATATCAAATGAATTATATGAAATCTCTTCAAAAAGAAAGCTAATACAGCATTTTCAGGGCTATATCCGTGTTCATCACACCAAGATACTACAGATTAGGGCCTTTTAAAATAGGTAACGATCTCACTGTTGACCAGTGTTATTAATTAATAGTGCTTCTAAGGATTCCTTTGTCAACACTTGTTTCTGGTTTTTTTTCTTCCCTTCCCTTCCCTTCCCTTCCCTTCCCTTCCCTTCCCTTCCCTTCCCTTCCCTTCCCTTCCCTCTTTCCTTTCCTTTTCCTTCCCTTTCCTTCCCTTCCCTTTCCTTTCTTTTTTGTGAGGTGATATCTCACTATGGTTTTGATTAGGATGTCCCTAATGATAAGTGATGGTGAACATTTTTTCATGTGCCCGTTGGTCATCTGTATGTCTACTTTGAAGAGCACCTATTTAGTTCCTCTGCCCATTTTTTTTTATTATTTCTTTTCATTTTGTGAGTTATACGAGTTCTTTGTAGATCTTTGATATCAGTCCCTTGGCAGACGTATGGTCTGCAAATATTTTCTCCCATTCAGTAACTATTCATTTTACTTAGTCTCCTTTGTTGTGCAGAGGCTATTTAGTTTGGTATAGTCCCAGTTGTTTATATTTTCATTTGTTTTCCTTCCCGCAGGGATGAATCTCTAGAGATATCTCTGAGACTTATGTCTTGGAGGTTTTGGCCTATGTTTTCTTATATATATGTTGTTTTTACAGTTCAGTCTTTTATCCATTGAGTTGATTTCTGTGAATGGTGTGATATAGTAGTCTAGTTTCATTCCTTTGCATGTGGCATTCCAATTTTTCCACCACTATTTATTGAAGAGGCTTTCCTAATTTCAGTGTATGTATTATAGATTAACTATCCATATATGCATGGGTTTATTTCTCGGTGGATTCTCAACTCAATTCCACTGGTCTGCATTTTCATTTTTGTTCCAGTACCATGCTGTTTTAATTATTATGGTTTTATTTAACATCTGAAAGTGCAATACCCCTATTTTTCCTCTTTTTGTCAAGAGACTTTGGCTATTTGGAGTCTTTTGTGATTCCATATGAATATCAATAATGTTTATTCCAATTTTTGAAGAATGCTATGGAAATTTATATTGAAATTGCATTGAATCTATAAAATGGTTTAGGTAAAATGGCCATTGTGACAATGTAGATTCTTTCAGCCCATGATCAGGGGATTGAGACAAAGTCTAGCTTTACTTTGTTCCCAAATGGGATTCCTTTTATACTTTTCTCTTGCCTAATTTCTCTACTTAGGACCGCCAATTCTATGATGAATAGTACTGGTTAAAGTGGACTTTCTTATCTTATACCAAATCTATTTTTTTCCTAATATATATTTTTATTGCTATTTATATCTTTTACATTTTGTATTCCCCTTGGGTAACCCACCACCAATTCACCCGTGATCCATCTCCATGGTTCCTTGTGTTCTTTCCTACTCCATTTTGTGCCCTTATCCTCCCCTCCCCCCCACCCAAGTGTCTCTCCTATTTGGTTTCCCTATAGTCCTGTTATAAGTGAAACCATTCGATAATTTTCTCTTTCTTTCTGGCTTGTTTCACTGAGAATGATCCCCTCTGCTTCCATCCACGTTGCTGAAAATTGCATGTGTTAGGGGAAAGACTTTCAGTTTTTCGCCATTGATAATGATGCTATCTGTAGCTTTTATTATGTTAAGATAAATTCCATTCATCCCCAGTTTTTCATCATAAATGAATGTTGGATTTTATCAAATGCTTTCTTGTCATCAATTGATATGATCACATGTTGTTGTTTTTTTCATTCTTTTTGATGTGATGAATTGTGATGATTTTCAGATGTTGAAATATTTTCGTGTCTCTGGTATATATTCCACTTGCTCATTACACATAATCCTTTTAAATATATTGATGTACTTGGTTTGTTAATATTTTATTGAGGATTTTAGCATCTGTGTTCATTATTGAGATTGGTATGTAGTTTTCTGTGTATTGTCTTTGAAAGATTTATTTATTTATTTATTTATACAAGAACTGGTGTGTAGGCCAGAGGTGCCAGTGGTGAGAGGATTCACCAGAGACAGAGTGGGGAGAAGAACAGGGAGTTCTACTGAAATACACTGCTGAGGAGAGCAGCAGATGAAACAGGAGAGTTCTGCTGCACCATGTGGGTTAGCTTCCTGACCAGGAATCAAACTCATGCCATAATAGCTGGTTATAGCTTGATAGTGCTGAGACTTTAGCTTCTGTGTTACCAGGGAGGCACTGTCTATCGTCTTTGGTTTTGGTACTAGAATAATTGATCTCATAAAGTGTGTTTGGAAGTATTCCTTCTCTATCAATTATTTAAAGAATTTGTGCATAATAGGTATTAGTTCATCTTTGAAAGTTTGGTAGACATGTATGAAACCATTTGGTCCTGCCTTCTGGTCTGCGTGAGATTTTTGATTTCTGTTTCAATTCCCTTGCTTGTGATTGGTTTGTTATGGTTTTCTTTTTCTTCCCTATTCAGTCCTGTATGATTGTACAATTCTAAGAATTTGCCCACCTCATCTAGTTTGTTTGCATATAAATGTTTATACTAATCTTGTATATAAATATTCATAGTAATCCTTTATTACCCTCTGGATTTCTGCCATGTCCGTGGTGGCTTCTCCTCATATTTTTTATCCAATTTATTTTTCTCCCTCTTTTCTTTGTAAATCTACGTAGAGGTTTATTTTCTTTTTCAAAGAACCAGCATTTAGTTTCATTGATCTTTTGGGCCAGGTTTTGATTTCTATTTCATTTATTTCTGCTCTAATTTTTATTTTTTCCTTCTACTGGCTTTTGGGCTTTTTTGTTCTTTTTTTTTCTTCCATATTTCCTTGAGATGAGAGATTAGGTTGTATCTTTGGGTTCCTTCTTCTTTTTAATGTGGGCCTGTATTGTTAAATGCTTTCCTCTTAATACTGCTTGTGTTGTTTCTCATATGTACTGGAATTTTATGTCCTTATTATCATTTGTCTGAAAGAATTTTTTATTTCATCTTTCATTTTCTAATCAATTTTCTCTGATTTTCTTCTTTGATTTTCTCACTGACTTAGTGGTATTTCAGTAGTGTATTTTCAGACTTTATGCATTAGAGGATTTCCTTCCTTTCTTTTTGTAGTTGATTTCTAGTTCAATACTTTATCGTCAGAGAAAATACTTGGCATGATTCTAATATTCATGAATTTGTTGATTCTTTTCTTGTGACCCAATATGTGTCAATCCTGGAGAATGATCCATGTTCACTTGAGAAAACTGGGTATTTGGCTTTTTATGGCATAGTGCCCTTTAAATGTCTGTTAAACCCATATAGTCTAGTTCTTTGTTTAGGGTAATTGTGTACTTCTTTATTTCCTGTCTTGATAGTCTGTCCACTGGTGAAAGTGATGTGTTGAAGTTTCGAACTAAGTCTCTACTAATTTTTTTTTTGGTAGACTCTTTTGGATTTTCAATTTATATTATCTTGTCATCTAGAAATATTGATACTTTCTTTTTTTTTTCAAATTTGGACTCCTTTTATGTCTTTTTCTTGCTTAACTTCTCTAAGACTTCCAACACTGTGCTGAATAGTATAGATGAAATTAGACATCCTTGTCTTTTTTTTCTTTTTGAGGTAATACTATTTTACAATATTTTTTGGAAAATATAGGTCAATACTAAAACAGTCCTAGCTAAATTCAAAGAAAGAAATTGTTTCAGCTGTGTTAATAACAATGTAGAGAGTTAAGTTAACAAAAAAAAGTATCAATAAGAACAAAAAGAGTGACTAGTAGCCTGACTCACCAGAAAGCTCTAAAAACTTTAATCATAGATGCATCTAATGCCATGAAATCAAATATATAAGGTTGAATATGGCATAAAATCAAGGAGAAAATGTTAAATTAATCAACAACAATAGTGGTATATTTTAACACACCTCAGTATTTGGTAAATCAGTTCAAAATACTTATGAAAATGCAAATTTCAGTAACCCGATTAACAATTTGTCTAATTACACTGGTCAACCGTAAGATCGTTACTGACTTCAAAAATGCCCTAATCGGTATTATCTTGGTGTGATGAACATTAATATAGCCCTGAAAATGCTGTATTAGCTCTCGTTTTGAAGATATTTCATATAATTCATTTGATATGTTTCACCGTGTAAATTTATCCAACAGGACTGCAACAACATCCTAAATCAGCCTAGAATGATGTAATATTGCATTGCATTGCATAATGCCATCATGCATACATCATCCAGATTTGATTGCATCATTTTCTGATGCAATGCAATACTACTGCCAGGCGGCTACTGAAGTAAGCTGACATCAGCAGTGCACTATAGAAAGCCCTGTCAGAAAAGTTGAGCATTGAAAAGATTCCAGACTTTGTGCGATACAGTTTAAGTTACTGTTCCATAGAACTGTTATTATTTTATCCATTTATGCACAATCCAGAACAGTAATGCCTCGAAAGTGCCTTAATAGCATGGACAATTTCTGCTCTATTTGTGGGAAAGTGACATTTGCCAAGCAGAAGAAAAGGATCACTTCTCAAGCGAAGAAGGCTTATCATCTTTACTTTGGATGCAAGGTTGGTGACCGAGACAAGCCTTGGGCCCCGCATATATGCTGTGCTACATGTGCAACACAGATTTCACAGTGGTTAAATGGCAATATGTCTCTAAAAATCTGCTTCCTTCATTCTCTTCTGTATTTCTTCCCTGAAAACTCTGGTATGGTTAGTTATGAACATGGTGAATGTTTTCATCAAGATATCGCATCAATAAAACAAAGATACCAGGGAAAATGGCCCACTACAATGCTGGCTGACTACTGCTGGACACTCCCCAGAGATGCTCCTGAACATCTGTACAAGAAACAAGCAAAGAAATCTAAAACGTATTCTATGACTTGATTTTTTACAGGTATTAACTGTAGGCCTATTACTATCGGCATGCATTTCGTGATGTAAACATCAATTTATTGCAGATTACAAAAAAAACCTAGAGCCAGAATTAGAATTTGACTGTCATATTCATGTTGAGCACATACAAATTGATAGGAAATGACTAATTTTATTTCAGTGATATGACTTGTAAAAATTTGTTGACCAGTTATATGTGAAACAATATGTCCAACAATTAGAGAATTCATATTATTTTCAGCCACAAAGGAAATTTTACAAAAAGTGCCTAACCCTCATTAAGTAAAAACGTTACTGAGAAAAAAGAACATGAATGGAGATATCACTTTCTCCAACTTCAAACTATGCTACGAATCAACAGTAATTAAAACAGATTGGTTTTAGAACAAAAACAACACATAGATCAATGGAATGGAATTGAGAGCCCAGAAATAAAAACCACATGCTTATGAGCAACTGATTTATGACAGAGGCATCAAGACCTTATAATGGAACAAGGAAAGTCTCCAGGAAATAGTGTTGGGAAAATTGGACGACATGCAAAAGAATAAAACTAGATGATTATCTAATACTATACACAGAAGTTAAATCAAAATGGATTAAATACCCAGATATAAGAACTGAAACTGTAAATACATACAAGAAAACAGAAATTACACTCCTTGACATCAACCTTAGAGAGGTGCTTGAGAACTCAACACCAACAACAAGGGAAGCAAAGGCAAAACTAAATAAATGGGGTTACGGCAACCTAAAAAGCTGAACTATGCCTTTAAAACTTAAGACTGTAAATTTTGTGCTATGTGTGTTTTACCACAATTAAAAAAAGAAAAATAAGTCAGATTATATACACCTACAATGGTAGATAATAAGAAATTTATAAACTTTAAAAACTAAAAAAAATAAATGCTATAACCACCCTATTTCAGACAGGGAAAATCCAAGAGAATAAACTTTAAGAAAGTACATAGGAAAAACAATTTAATGAAATAGAGAACTTCATATGATAATCAGGAACAATCAAGCATTAGGTTGATTGTGTTTTTTTTTTTTTTAATTGAAAGTTCCTCACTGGTTCTACTTCCAAGGGATGGCCACGACCAGGAGGAAGGGGAGAGGAAACAGCCCCCACATGGAGGAGTCATCACCACAACATTCCATTTACACACAGAACTAAACAGACAAGTAGAGAGTCACTATTGCGGTTAGAAGTTGGCAGTGCAAGGAAAGGTGGGAACAGGTGGGAGACTGGAGTGTCATTAAAAAAATACAGAACCCTCCAACAGGTGTGTCTGAGGGGAGGAGAACTTGGTCTGCTTCAACCCAAGAGGAATGAGAATATCAAAAGTGGTTTGGGAAAGCCATATCCGCCAGAGATGGATGGAGAAGGAAGTTGAGGGGGAGGGAGAACGGAAGGTGTTATTTGGCAACTGGGTGAATGGATTGTCCTTCCTCTGTTGGGATCCCCCCAGCAGGAATGTGGCAGCCAGATGCTCCAAGCAGAGGAAGCTAGAGGGGGCTTACAAAGTCTTGCCCTCCAAGGAGATGAAGGCACTAATCCCCAGCTTTTCTGCCAGGGTGCAGTGGTGCTTGACTTCCTCATAGAAGTTTGCTTGTATTCATGCTTGATACCTGTCAGGTTCTGATGGCATCCTTGGAGCTGACATAGATCATGATGCTCTTAAGGGTGCACACTAAAGGGCCCAGAAGAAAAACACCAGGTCCTTCTTTTTGCTCTCCTTGGTCTCTATGTTGCATCATAAGGGTTAAAAGAAGTCCTTGTCTGGCAGCATCTTGACAAAGGTAGCATAGGGGTCACCCAGGCCCACATCACCTACCAGGGTTTTCTTGTCCTTCAGGATGGTTTCTTTTTGTGCTCGTTCATTTAGAAGAGCACCACCTTTTCTCACTTTTTCACCTCCTCTGGTGTCTGACGTAGGCACTTTCATGTTGTTGAACACTTTGATGACGCCATTGGAGGCAGCCACACCGGAAGCCATGTTTCCAAAAGCAAAAAGGAGAGAGCAAGGATAGCCAAAAAAAAAAAAAAAAAAAAAAAAAAAAAAAAAAAAAAAAAAAAAAAAAAAAAAAAAAAAAAAAAAAAAAAAAAAAAAAAAAAAAAAAAAAAATGCTGGCTGCTGTGGCTGTTGCTGGAATCTGACTGAACCAGAGTGATTCTTTTAAGTCTCATGAATTTAAATTTTTTTCTCATGAACTTTTTCACATTAAAAAAAGAGCAAGAAAAAAAACAGTTTTTCTAAAAGAAAATGAGTCCAACTTAGATACTACCAACAATAAAAATATGGGTTATCTTCAGTACAATTTGATTACAATTTAGTATGCAAAATAAAATATATGCTATCAGCTAATATTGGGGTGTAGACCAGAGGTGCAGGGGTGAAACAATTCACCAGAGATGGTGGAGAACAGAAAAGGCAGATTTATTGAAATACACTGCTAAGAGAAGCAGTGGGCAAGACTGGAGAAGTCTGCTTGCGAAGAAGGACTTCGGGCTCCCTTTTAAAACCTGTTTTTGTAGAATTTTCATTGACTGAGGGAATTGATTTGGGCCAGTTATTTGCCAGAATGTCTGTTCTTGGCTGTTGACCTTTGACACATAATGTCTCCTGGCCCTGATTGTGCATTAGTGGTGAAAGTAATCAGTGTTATGGTCTGGTTCCCATAGCAACCTTGTCAATTCCTTTTATCTGTTCATGCTTCCCAAATATTCCTGCTGGACAAGGAATAAGGACTTAGTTTTTTAACTTATTAAATGATATGCTGCTAATATAATGAACAAATTTTCATAAAATATAACTTAACAAAATGACTCAAGAAAAAAAATCTTAAAAATATTGAACAACCCCAAAACTATTAAATATATTGAATCAATAATTAAAATATTTTATAAAAGAAGATATTATACCTGATAATAATGCAAGTAAATTCTGACACACAAAAAAATCATCCTAATCTTACACAAGCTCTTCAGAAGTATAGAAAAGAATAGTATTTGACTTGTACCTATGAAATTATCATTTTCTATATACCAAAATAAAAGACAAAAAGGAAAAAGAAAAGGCCAATCTCGCTCATTTATATAGATTCAACAATCATAAAAATAGAAAGACAGAGACAGATAAAGTAAAAGAACCAAATCTAACAGTGTATTAAGCATCATTATGTTATAATTAAATAGGATTCAATTTTATAAAAATAAGATTTGGCAACAGAAAAATTATTGACTACAAAGCCTTAATAAATAATTGGATATGATGTAATGAAATTTAACATTCATGAAAATATTGCTTAGAATCATAAGCTTTTAAGAAAAGTTAAAGTGATAGGGCCTCCTTGGTGGGGCAACGTGTTAAGCGCAGTGCTGTGGAGCTGTTGGCTGCTGCTGCGTGAGTTAGATGCCCAGCGGGGGAGATTCACACATGGTCCAGCAGACCTTTTCTGCCTTGCCCACTGCTCCCCTCAGCAGTGTATTTCAGTCCATCTGCCTGTTCTGATCCCCACTCCATCTCTGGTGAACATCTCGCTGCCCCACACCTCTGGCCTGTACCCCAGCTTGTATGCAAAAATAAATAAATCTTAAAAAATAAAAGTTAAACTGATAAAAGGTGGTTATTAAGAATCTAGAAAGACTTTATGTTTAATTGTGGGCTGTTAAAAGACTTTCTTTTAAAATTAATAAGACCATGATTCCTAATATGACACCACCCATCAGCAGTACACTTAAGGTTACAGCTATCTATAAAAGACCAAAAAAAAAATATATATACAAAAATAGAGAATTTTAGTGAATAGAACAAAACCATTGTTTGCAGATAATACAAGTTCTGTTGAAAACCCAAATAACTTAGAAATGTAACTGTAGAATTGAGATAACCAGAAGGGAAGGAGGAGGATGGAGAGCAAAGTGAGAAGGGGGCTAAGGGATTATAGGGGAAGACTATGGATGCCTTGGTGTTGGGTATGTTGTGATGACATACACCCGAGGTGTGACCCTATGACTCTGAATCACATATAGTGTTATAAACCAATGTAACATCAATAAAAATAAATCATGACATCTTTAAAAAGAAAAACTAAAATAATCTACTGATGAATTATAAGAATAATAGTGTTTTAATAGAATGCTGGATACAATAAGAAAGTTTATTGAATTTCTATACACCAGCCAAAGTATTATGTACTTTTGTGTAAAATTATAATGTCAAATAATATGTCAGAATGTAATGTCAAATTGTATGTAAATATATTTCTATTCACAGTAGAAACAAAAATTTCAAAATAACTAAAGATAAATACAACAGAAGAAGCACAAATTTAGAAGACATGAACAAAGAAAACTAGACACCTGTATAGGACGACTTGATATAATCAAAGATGCTAATTCTCTTTAGATTGATCTTTCTACTCAATACAAATGCAAACAAATTTCCAATAGGTTATTTTCTGCATCAAGTTGGCTCTACAATATATATTTCCAATAGTAAAAAAGAGCATTGTTGAAGAGAACAAATTGAAAAGATGTACCTTACTATGTATTTTATAAAAATATGGTTAAGACATATTTCATTGGGACAGAGATCAGCAAAAAGACTTACACCACAGAAGAGAGGACCCACAGAGAGACTTACACAAAGATAGAAACCTGATTGTGATGTAACTGGCATTGGAGATTGAGGGGAAATATTGAAAAAACAATTGCTTTATATGGGAAGAAAGTGACTAATATCCCTACCTCACATAATACACTAAAATTTATTAAGGTAAACATATGACATAAATATGAAAAACAAAATTATAGAACTTTAGGAAGACAATTTTAAAGACCATGATTTAGAGAGGAAAGTCTTATTTAAAGATGCTGTTTCATGATGAAAATGATTGGTCAATTGATCTGAAAATGAAGATACAAGTGAAAAAAATAATACATTTTGGGATAAGATATTTAAAAAACGTATCACTCAGCAAATACATTGTCCTATCTATAAATACAAAAATGATAAACAATTCAATAGCAAAGTGGGCAAATTATTCCATTGGAGCACTTTGAGAGAAAAATATAGGAAGATGTATTCAATCTCATTAATCAAGGATTCCAATCAAAACCACATCACTGTTAGTTTTACCATTAGATTTATAAAAGATATAAAGTCTGATAATCTTAGTGAGACTAACAATCAACAGCATTGTACAATTATTATAGGGCAAGGTGGGGGCATGCCGGAACCCCCAAACCTGCCTGGCCTAAATGGGTTCTGCCTCCCGCCACAGCAAGACAAAACATAATCTAATGCATAAGACTTTCAATAGAAAGCAACTTTAATACAATTAGTGTGCAATAAAGAAAAGAGAAGGAAAAGAATTGATAAAATAACTTCCACATGAAACAACCAAAGTTAAAGGGTTAGACCAAAGCAGAGCCACAGAGGCGCAAAAACTTGCTGCAAGTCTAAGGGACTTCCTGTCAGGTAACCATAGGAAAGGAGAAGAAGGGGCCAGGCAATTCTTGAAGGAAAAGGGAAAAATCAAAATACTAGTCAAGATAAAGGCTGCCACAGGACACAAAAACACTAATCCGAAAGGATACATGCATCCGTATGTTAATTGCGGCACTGTTCACAATAGCAAAGGTGTGGAAGCAACCCAGATGTCCAAAAATAGATGATTGGATCAAGAAGATGTGGTACATATACACAATGGAATACTATTCAGCATTCAAAGAAGATAAACACATGCAATTTGCAGCGACATGGATGGAATTAGAGGGGATCATACTCAGTGAAATAAGCCAGAAAGAAAAAGAAAAATATCGAATGGTTTCACTTACAACAGGACTATAAGGAAACCAAACAGGAGAGAGACACTCAGCGGGTGAGGGGGGGCGGGGGAAGGGGAGGATAAGGGCACAAAATGGAATAGAAAAGAACACAAGGGACCATGGAGATGGATCACGGGTGAATTGGTGGTGGGCTACCCAAGGGGAATACAAAATGTGAAAGACATAAAAAACAATAAAAATATATATTTTTTTTAAAAAAAGGCTGCCATTTGTCAGCCTCCCTACACCACAGGTCTATCACCTATGTCTCTGTCTCCCTCAAGTGTTACTTTTAATCTTGAATATGAATTATGGTGATGTTCACTCTAAATATGGAAAAACAAAGATGTGCCACTCATGAGTTTTGCACGTAAGCATTCACACTCACTTGTAAACCTAAGGAAGTTGTCACATACTGATCACAAGCAACACCACTAACACTGGTCAACAAGTTTTTACAAAAGTCATTACTGAAATAAAATTAGTCATTTCCTGTCAATTTGTATGTGCTCAACATGAATATGACAGTCAAATTCTAATTTTGGCTCTAATTTTTTGGTAATCTTCAATAAATTGATGTTTACACATGAAATGCATGCCAATAGTAATGGGCCCATGGTTAATACCTGTAAAAAATCAAGTCATAGACTGCATCTTAGATTTCTTCACTTGTCTCTTATACAGCTGTTCAGGAGTATCTCTGGGGAGTGTTCAGCAGTAGTCAGCCAGCATTGTACTGGACCATTTTCCCTGGTATCTTTGTTCCACTGATGCTATATCTTGATGAAAACATTCACCATGTTCATCAGTAAACATACCACAGTTTTCAGGAAAGAAATGCAGATGGGAATGAAGGAAGCGGATCTTTAGAGACTTATTGAAGCCAAGTTTCTGATACTGCATCAGCATGTCTTCTACTAGTTCCTTGTAGTGTTCTGCCCTAACATTCCCAAGAAAGTTTGTAGACACTAGGCAAAAAGCATTCCATGCTTGTTTCGCATCGCCTTGCTGCAAGTTGTTGAACTGGTCATCTCAATGCAGATGGAATGTTTAGGTAGACATCAAATAGAGCAGAAATTGTCCATGTTATTAATGCACTTTCGGGCATTACTGTTCTGGATTGTGCCTAAATGGATAAAATAATAACAGTTCTATGGAACAGTAGCTTAAACTGTATCGCACAAAGTCTGAAATCTTTTCAATGTTCAACCTTTCTGACAGGGCTTTATATAGTGCACTGCTGATGTCAGCTTACTTTAGAGGCTGCCTGGCAGTAGTATTGCATTGCATCAGAAAACGATGCAATCAACTCTGGATGATGTGTGCATGATGGTATTATGCAATGCGATGCAATATTACATCATTCTAGGCTGATTTAGGATGTTTTTGCAGTCCTACTGGATAAATTTACGTGATGAAACATATCAAATGAATTATATGAAATATCTTCAAAATGAGAGCTAATAAAAAATGTTCAGGGTTATATTCATGTATAGGACACCAAGAAACTACAGATTAGGGCCTTTTAAAGTCAGTTATGATCTCACTGTTGACCAGTGTAATCAATCACTGAACCCTTTTTCTTTTAGTGAAGACACAGACTCATAATACAATACTTTACAATACTGTCATCTGGGCAGCCACAAAAACAGGTCAGAATTGACATATAGATTAAAAATTGCATTATTACTCTTAGATGGTTCTCATTAAATTATATAATTTTCTATTTCATAAGTAACAATAATATTTAGATTCAATTTCAATCCATTTCTATAACAATTAAATTAAATGCTTAACTCTAGTCTTTTGGTACTTTAATCTTCCTATTTTGGATTGGTTAATTAATTTGGATTCATTTCCTGATTGACTAAAACAAAGTTTTACTTCATTATAAAAAGAAGGTCATATGAGTAGTATATTTTCTTTGAAAATCTGGAAATGTTATTTTAAGACCTTAATATGTGAATAAAAAGTAAACAGAATATCACATTCTTGAATCATATGTTTTCACTAAAAATTCTATAGATACTGCTATGCCTTTTCTTCTCATATATTTTTTAGAGAATTTTATGATATAATAAAGATATTTATTAAACATTTGTAGTACACAATTTCTTCACTTTTTCTTAAAACTTGCAAGAATTTTTATTGTTACTGCTATCATTGTAATTCAAATGTTAACAAAGTAGATTTCTTTTCACTATTTTGTGTGGATATCAGTGCACTCCTTGTTTAGTTCAGGAAAATCTTAACCTGTTTTTATTTTCTGTGTTACTTCTATTGTAATAGCTTTGTTTTCTTCTTCTAGAACATCTATAAGGCTTAACTAGCCATTTCTCTCTGTCTTCCATAATTGCCCTTTTCTCTTTCACCTTTTTCATTTCTTTGCCCCTTCCCTAAAAAAACTAGTATGACTTCTCATGGATTTCAATTCACATCATTGATTTGATTTTTAATTGTGAAACTTTTTTTAATCTGATGAAACCAATTTTTACATATGAGTGAAAACTCAGAAATACACATGCAACTTAACAGAGAATTTCAATAAAGATATACAAACTGTCATTGAAAAGAACCTAATTGAAATTCCAAAATAATAACAACTGACATGAAGTATTTTCCTAAAGGGCTCAACAACAGATCTAAATGAAAGAAGAATTATTCAGTAACCTTCAATATAGAGCAATAGAAATTATTCAATATGAATAATGAATATAAAAGTTTGAATAAAATGAACAATCCCTTAGAGATTTATCATACAACATCAATTATATCAATGCAAGGATAACTAGAGACTAGAGAAATAAAAGAGAAAAGAGAATAAAGATATTTGAATAAATATGATAAAAAAATATTTTCAGATGTAAGAAACAGAATGACTCCCAAGTTCAACAAATGCTAAGAGATATATACTTAAATGTCTCATTTAAATTTTTGAAAGACAAAGATCAAGATAAAATCTTGAAAAGGAAAAGGCTTATCCACAACACCCATTTATGATAAAAGCCCTTGAAATCCTTGGGATAGAAGGAACAAATCTCAACATAATAAAAGCCATATATGACAAACCCACGGCCAATATTATCCTCAATGGTGAGAAGCTGAAGGCCTTTCCCCTAAGATCAGGCAAAAGGCAAGGATGTCCACTCTCACCATTACTTTTCAATATAATACTGGAAGTCCTAGCCAGAGCAATTAGACAAGAGAAAGACATTCAAGGGATCCAAATAGGAAAGGAAGAAATTAAACTGGTTCTATTTGCAGATATGATAATATATATACAAAACCCTAAAAACTCCATAGAAAAACTACTCAAAATAATAGACCAGTTCAGTAAAGTAGCAGGATACAAAATCAACGCACAAAAGTCAGTAGCATTCCTCTATGCAAACACCCAATCTGAAGAAGAAGAAATTAAGAAATCCATCCCCTTCAAAATCGAAACCAAAAAAAAATCAAATATCTGGGAATAAATCTAACAAAAGACATAAAGGACTTATGCAAAGAAAACTACAAAACTCTGTTGAAAGAAATAGAAGAAGACACAAGAAGATGGAAAAACATCCCTTGTTCATGGATTGGAAGGATTAACATTATCAAAACGGCAATCCTACCAAAAGCAATTTACAGTTTTAATGCTATTCCGATAAAAATCTCAATAACATTCTTCAAAGAAATAGATCGACTACTGATGAAATTCATATGGAACCACAAAAAACCTCACATAGCTAAAGCCCTACTAACTAAAAAGAAAGAAAACCAAGAAATTTCACTCCCTGATTTCAAACTATACTACAGAGCCATAATAATTAAAACAGCATGGTACTGGAACAAAAACAGACAGAAAGACCAATGGAACCGAATAGAATATCCAGAATCAAAGCCAAATATCTATGAACAACTAATCTTTGACAAAGGAGCAAAGAAAATGCAGTGGAACAAGGACAGTCTATTCAATAAATGGTGCTGGGAAAACTGGACAGCCACATGCAAAAAAATGAAGCTAGACTACTACCTCACACCCTGCACAAAAGTCAACTCAAAATGGATAAAAGACCTGGATGTAAGACCTGAAACC
>PVIJ01019809.1:0-22515 GCA_004024925.1 Scalopus aquaticus | reverse complement strand
TTGCTAGAACAAACTCTGACATAGTCACTTAATGGAAACCCAAACAGCAATGAAGCTGAACCACGTGCTTACTATTCCATTCAACAACACAACCTCACAACTCAATGTTGAATTAAAAAAAGACAAGACAGAGGGCCTCCCTGTTGACACAAGGTGTTAAGTCTCAGCACTATGAAGCTATTGGCAGCCACTGCAGCATGAGTTCGATTCCCCGCCAGGGAGCTTCCCACAGGGCACAGCAGACCTCTCCTGTCTCTCCCGCTGCTCCCCTCAGCAGTGTATCTCAGTAGATCCACCTGTTCTGCTCCCTACTCTGTCTCTGGTGAATCCTCCCACTCCCCTTCACCTCTGGCCTACACCCCAGCTCTTATATGCATAAATAAATAATTTTTTTAAAAAAAGACAAGACAATGTATCTTCTGAGATTCTATTTGCATACAGTATGGACACAGAGGACACTAAATCTGTTGTGAGTCAGGATAACGCTTGCGCTTGGGAGAGACATGGTGGGTGGACCCTGGATGGGAGCTCAAGGAGGGTTTCATGATGCCGTGAAGCTTCTGTTTCTGGGTCTGGCACTGATTACACTGCGTTTATAAAAATTCACTGAGTCCTTGATGTTCACTGTAGACTTGTAATATGGATACTTTTCTGTACCTGTATGTTACGTCCAAAAGAAAAAATTTTAACTTGATTAAAATTATTATTTGCAAATTGCAGAAGAATTAACATTAGGATATTAAAGAATAATGAAGAAAAACATCAAAAATAATGTGTCACTCTGGAGAGCTATTTTGTGAGGGAGGAAGGGGGGGCGCGGAAGCTGGCAAGATCATATACAATGGAAGCTTCCCTGGTGGACACATCTACACTCTAAAAATGGTCCCTGGGGCCGGATTGGGCCATAGAAACCCACCAGTGGGCACAGCTCGTTGATAAGCCTAAGCTTTAATAATTAAAACGCAAGCACTGCGTTTCTATACCCTGAAGCTCCATAGGAACTTTCCGTGGCTGTGATTGCATTAACCTGCCCATCAGTCCGGTGAAGCAGCCATCAGAGCAAAGTAGAAGCTGCCAGACACAGCAGGTAACCGAGCTGCCTTTGGTGGAAGTTTTCGTCTCCTTCTCAGCCACATCAGCGGGTTTTAAAAGGCAATGAATGTTATCTCAGCTCGTCCCCAGCAAAGCCCTCCTTCCACCTCAAGCTCCCTTCAATGCAGCTTCTGGGCTTTGGTTTAGGGGCCTAGACTTCTTCCACCAGCAAGAATGTTGATCTTGGGCCTCCCTGGTGGCACAGCGGTTGAGCGCTGCGCTGTGGAGCTGTCAGCAGCACACGATGTGAGTTCGACGCCCAACCTGGGAGATTCCCACATGGTACGGCAGACCTCTCCTGCCTCGCCCGCTGCTCCCCTCAGCAGTGTATTTCTGATCTGCCTGTTCTGCTCCCCGCTCTGTCTCTGGTGAACCCTCTTACTGCCCCACGCCTCTGGCCTGTACCCCAGCTTGCATAAATAAATCTTTAAAAAAAATGGAACAGAACTTTCTAAAAAAAAAAAAAGGAATGTTGATCTTGACCAGCTGTATCACGCAGGTAACTCAATACAAGCAATACACCTAATGGTCTGTACTGGGGCTTTATTTTTTGAAAAGGTAATTTGCTCCCAGGGTTAGAAACTCAAGCGGTATAAAAGGTGATAAGAAAAGCGTTTCCCTCTTTACCCAATCCCCCTGCCAGGCAGTTCCCTTCTCTGGAGGCAACCAATGTGACTAAGTAACTTTCTAGACATTGAATATTTATTGGGGGAAAAAATCTATGGCTCTAGCTCTATATTCCATTTTATCCTTCCTTCCCATACCATGAAAGCATGGGCCACAGGGCTGCATTTAGCATTTTAATCTTCCTATGGTTAAAAAAAGGACATCCTTCTTTTTTATAGCAGCACAGGAACAAATGAATGGGCCACGATTTGATCAGTCCACACTCACAGACCTCGGGTGTATTCATCTTTTCTCATTGCCAAGAGCGCCATGATGAATGCCTGCATATATCTCTGTAAACTTGTGTGTCCGAGGCTAAATTCCTAGCTATTTCTCCATTTCTGTTAAATGCCTTGATTTGGAAAAATTCTAGGCCTGCAGAAAAATTACATGACTAGCACGCTAAAATTCAGATCATATTTTGATTCGTATTTTTTCAATATTGCCACCCATGGATCATTTTATATGGAAGAGAAATCATTTTCACTGAATCCAAAGAAAGCAAGAGGACCTGAGGATTTGGGGCATTAAAAATTCATTAATTGGGGCCTCCCTGGTGGCCTAGCAGTTAAGTCTCAGCACTACCACCTCGAAGGCCCACCTCAAGGGCTTGAGTTCGATCCCTGGGCAGGGAGCTGACCCACAGGGCGCAGCAGACCTCTCCTGTCTCGCCCGCTGCTCCCCTCAGCAGTGTATTTCAGTAGATCCACCTGTTCTGCTCCCCACTCTGTCTCTGGTGAATCCTCTCAGCCCCTGTACCTCTGGCCTACACCCCAGTTCTACACAAAAATAAAGAAAATCTTTTAAAAAATAAAATAATAAAATTCATTAATTAATTATAATAAAAAGGTGACCCAAAGGAGGGCAAAAACCATGGAGGAGGTGACATACAGAGCCCCACGAGCCAACCGCACCCCAAGGTTCCTGCAAACGCCTCGTCTCTCAGCCTGCCACTCAGGGGCCCAGAGAAACAGCCTTTCCCACAGAGGACCAGAAGACACGCTCAGCATTGCGGTCCCCATGGTCTCAGCCACACTATTCGACGGCACTGTCACAGCACACAGACAGTTGTAGGAGACGTGCTCCACAGTCACTTACAAAGACAGGCAAGGGGAGGAGTTGGGCCTGCAGGTGTAGCTTTCCCACCCCCACGCTTAAAGATGATATGAAAATTACTCCCTTTAAAGGAGATCAGCCTCTAGATTATTCCAAATGCAGAAAAGATTGCCAGCTTTCCAAAATCTATCACAAGCACTAGTTGCTGGCTTCGGATTGGGGATATCCAGTATCATCTTCAACATTCCATGGAGTTCCACTGTTCACCTTAAAACGTGTATGCGTGTGGAAGGTGATGGCCCTGTCATTGTCCTCGAAGGCTTCTGAATGTGCCCACATGGGTGGACAGGACTGATGAGTCCATCTGAAGCAGATGCCCACAGAGCCTATGGGTCTGCGTGCGCTGCGTGCAGGTATAAGAACACATTCTCCAACACCAGAGAGAGAATATTATTTTGACATTTGGACTTTGAAGCAGCAGAAAGTATTGCTGAGGTTGTCCCAGTCCTGTGGTGCCTGTGACTTAAAATGCAAAAATGTCTTCCGACCTGTTTCATCAATGAAACCTTTGTGGTTGATTTCTCCTAAGCCAGGTAATTTTCCCTCTTGAATCAAATGTAATTTTCTCTCTTGAGTCAGGTTTTATTTCACTGGGTTATTATTTCCCTGGAGGTAGGGGACTCTGGCAGAACATCTCTACCGACAAAAACAAGCTCTGCTTTCAATGCTCTTGGAATGTCTAACAATGATAATTAATTCAACGCGCGGCCAGGCCGGGAGAGGTCCCATCTCTTTACATCACTGTTTTGATCAACCTCATTAGCATCCTTGTTCTCCACAGCCCTCTTTCCATCCACCTTTCATGTTTCTGTCCCTTTCCCTCTTGCTGCAAATCAGCCAAAAATAAACACGAAAATGGAAGTTGAAGGTAGTAAAACTTACCTCTTCAAAAAAGGTCACTTAAGACAATACCTTTCACATAGTATTTGAGACAATTTTGTAAACATGAGGATACACATCTAGTAGATTACAGATCAGAACCACTCTCACCACTGAATACATCCAGAATATCAATTTATAGTGACTGTACCTCCAATCTTTTCTTTTATGAAACCTCAGAAACCTTGCATTGATATCATTGGTTTGGTATCACCTGCTAGAATGTCTGTTATCAGAAAAGACAAGAAACAATAAATGGTGATAAGGATGTGAAGAAAAGGAACCTTAGGTATTAAGGGTGGGGACGGAAATTGATGCAGCCACATGAAAGACAGTACGAAATTTAAAATAAATAAAACTACTACCAACTTTGAAAAATAAACAAAACTACTACATAACCCAGCAATTCTACATCTGGGTATATACACTAAGAAAACAAAAAGATGAATTCAAAAACATATACCTGTACCCTGAAGTTCATCACAGCATTATTTACAATAGCCAAGCTATGGAAACAACCTAGGTGTCCACTGATGGGTAAATGAATAAAAAGAATGTAATATAGAGATATAAACACTTATATACAAGGATACACTATGGAATCTTATTTGGCCGTAAAAAAGTGAAATCTCATCATTTTTGACAACATGGATGGATTTCAAGAGCACTACACTAGGTAAAAAAAGTCAGACAGACAAAAACACCACATCTCACTCATATGTGGAATCTTAAAAAAAATAAAGATCAAACTCAAAAATACAGAGAACAGAGACTGGTAGTTGCCAGCACAGGAGTTGGGAGAGTCGACAAACGGATGGAGGGGTGCAAGGTATAAGCTTCCAGATGGGCAATTAGAGTTAATAATCCTGTACTGCATATTTGAAAGTTGCTAAATGTAGATGTGGGTCAAGTATTCTTGTACTATTCTTTTAATGGTTAACCTAAAAATTACAACATGCTTTCTTGAGTTATCCCAATCTAGTACATATTATAATTTTTATCATCCCAGCCTGCTGTTTAGAATTGTTTAACTCCTTTTTCCTCACTCCCACCTTTTGCTTTATTGTTATTTTTTCTAAAGATTTATTTATTTATGCATACAAATTTTCAAAATGATAATGACTGAGAATTTCATCAAACGGAATCCTTAGATTTAAGAAACTTGTGGAATCCTGAGCCATAAAAATACAAAGAAAACCACATATAGGTGTATTGTAGGGAAATTGGGGTGTAGGCCAGAGGTGTGGGGGAGGAGGGGGAGAGGATTCACCAGAGAAAGAGTAGGGAGCAGGACGGGCAGATCGACTGAAGTACACTACTGAGGGGAGCAATGAGGAGACAGGAGAGGTCTGCTGTGCCACGTGGGAAACTCCCTGACCTGGTACTGAACTGGTGCGGCAGTGGCTGCGGACAGCTTCACAGTGATGAGACTTAACCGACTGCACCACTAGGGAGGCCCCTGCTTTATTGTTATTATACAATTTTCTGCCTCTATTTTAAACTTTATAAGACAATTACTGCTTTGTATAATCAAGAGTCATTTCTAATTAGCCATGTTTATCCTACCTGTGCTACTCATTTCCTCCTGAATGTCCATATCACCATGTAGAATTATTCTCCAACTGCCTAGTGAAAGAAAAGTTTTCTTTTGGGATCTACATGCTAGCAAAGAATTCCTCCCATTTTTTAACTTGTGTAAAAAATACCTTTACTTCACTTTCACTGTGAAAACTATTCTAAATATTCTTAATTCTAGGTTGGCAGTGACTTTTTTTCTTCATTTAAAGAGGCTGTTCTGTTTTTCTCTGGATCCATCATTTCTCAAAGCATCCAGCTGTCAGCCTTAATGTGGCTCTTTTAAAGGTAATTGTTTTTCTCTTAGTTATTTTTAAGATTTCATTTTCTACTGTGGTCTTTAGCAATTTCCCTACAATACACCTATGTGTGGTTTTCTTTGTATTTTTATGGCTCAGAATTCCATGAGTTTCTTAAATCTAAGGATTCCATTTGATGAAATTCTCAGTCATTATCATTTTGAAAATTTCTCCTGTCCTATTTTCTCCTCCATTCATTCAGGGCATTCAATTATGTGTGCATTGAACCTACTGAGACTATTCCACATGGGCCTTACAGATTAGTCTTTGCTCTTTAATCACGAATGCTGTTGACTTGCCTCACAGTTCATAGGTCTGTGTTTTCTGCAAGCAATAATGGCTAAGTTCAATGCTTTCTTCATTTCAGATACTGCATCCTCCCATTTTAGAACACCCACTCAATATTTATAAATTTTAATTCTTTGGTAACTGGAAAGCAGCAGTATTTAGAGTAGATTGTTTCTACTTACTAAAAGGCACTCCATATGATTATTGCAAAAATTACCTCCCAGCAGCTCCATGCACCAATTGCTGTATTGAGGAAGATGGAAAGATAGAAATTAGAACACTGCATGTTTTGCATAAATCTAATCATGACAGAAAAGACTGACTTCTTCTATGCTCCTGTCAGCCCTTTATTCTTAGAACAGTGGCTCTGGGGAGTTGATCGATAGCTCTTCCCGCTTAAAAATGTGAAAAGACATTGTCACACATCAGAAATGAGCTACAAGTTGTATCTCTTCATTTCTGACTCCTCCCTACCCCACGGCTATCGTTCTTTTCAGAACTCACCACCACCACCCTCCCCCCCCCAACCATACCACCTAACTGAGGTCTTCTTTTGCCATAAAATGCCCAGTCCTTCTTTAGGGCACGTCCATTTAAAGGGATACCACCTCCCTAGATTCAGCCTCCCCTCCACCCACCACATGTTAATGTACGGTTAATTGTAGAGACTTGTAGAAGAGTAGAAAGGAAATTTAAAAGAGAGGCACTTTAACCCTCTGTCCTAACAGGGAGGCACAGTCCATCTTGCATTACACAAGGGCCAGTCCCGCTCAGAGTAATTGGGAAATGGATGGTTCTTAATGGTTCGGCAGAGAGAAGGCTGTCGTTAATTGTTCCTCATTTCCAGCCCATTCCTTAACTGTGCCTTTTCTGTTCTGTCACAGCTGGTGAAAAATTTAAAGGCCACTTTTATTTTTCCAATCAACAACTTGATGTGAACCAATACAAATGCAGCTCCTTTAATGGTCGGACTAATGCACAGGCAAACTGAGGTGCAGGGACCCTCAACCTGGCGTCCACGCAGGTCATTCCTTTCCTAAAACAAATCTTCCCTCCCCCTTCCCATCAAAGGATATAAATTATTTGTCCAAATAATCTTCTACCCTGAATTTAATACAAAAGCTTGATTGGTGTTGAAATTTGGGTGGGGCCCACTAGGTCTTACACTCTACAGCTCAGGAGGAAAAAATAAGGTGTCTCCTTGATGAGAGATCAAATGAAATCCAAACACTCTACCAGCCAAACCTTTCTAGCAGCCAACACCATCACCAGCTGGATGGCCCAGACTCAGGGTCAAGGACATGTTGCTTAAAGATCTTTCAATAATTTTCCTTCCTCAGATGTTCTGTTTCCTTATACTTTTATCAAGCAGTACTTTTAAAAACGCAATACTTTAAAAAAAAAAAAGTTTCAAGGGTTGGAATGTTGGACAGGTTTTGTGATATTTACTTAGACATACTGCCTTTTTAAAACACATTTTCCACACCTTAAAATGTCCATAAGAGATGCTACATTGGTCGATATTTGTTCATACTAGTGAATGATCAGGCTACAGAGGTGACGACTAAATTGTTGGTGTTTCCAGCCCTGGCTAGGCTCTCTGCCTCTTCCCAGGGATCCAGAACCAGTTTAATCTCAACAAAGAGATGGACTGAACCAAGAATGTTTTTCTCTCTCAGTCATCTGACAGCGAAGTCCAAAACTTGTCCCTTATTTCTTTCTTTGTTTTTTAAGATTTATTTTATTTTTGCATACAAGCTGGGGTGCAGGCTAGAGGTGTGAGGCAGTGAGAGTGTTCATCAGAGTCAGAGTGGGGAGCAGAACAGGTGGATCCACTGAGATACACTGCCAAGGGGAGCAGCGGGTAAGGCAGGAGAGGTCTGCTGCGCCATGTGGTAATCTCCCCAGCTGGGGATCGAACTCGCACCGTAGCCACTGACAGCTCCACAGCGCAGCACCTAACCCGTCCCACCACCAGGGAGGCCCTTGTCCCTTATTTTAACCTTCAACCATATCTGAGAGCCTCCTCCACATTTTAAAACAGCTCCCTTTATAAAACACCTAAAATCTACATTCTCCTTCCCCTTCCCTGTGTTAAAAGCTTTGCCATGGTGACATCAACGTGATGAGGGTGGG
The DNA here is from genome assembly GCA_004024925.1 of Scalopus aquaticus. Lineage (NCBI taxonomy): Eukaryota > Metazoa > Chordata > Mammalia > Eulipotyphla > Talpidae > Scalopus > Scalopus aquaticus. Next base: position 14,464 of record PVIJ01019809.1, on the reverse strand, counting down.
GTCTGCCTCCGTCATGCATGGACTCTGGAATGCCTCAAGTCCCACCAGGCCCCTCTCCAAGCCACACCTAGCTGCACCCAGGAAAACCGGCGTGACACAGTCCGAAAGGCAGATATTAGTTTTGGCTTCCCACTCTGGCTCCAAAAACAAAATTCACCACAATATAACAATGGCCAACTTCACAAATCGCCACAATTCCAGAAAGTACTTTTGCAACCATTATCTCATTTGATTCTCACAAGAACTCTATGAAGTTGACAAAGCAGCCATTATCCTTCGTTTAAAGATTATGAAATTAGGACCTCGCGAGGTTAATTATCTTCCCAATAGTCCCTGGCTGGTAAGTGGCAGAGCCCCAGAGGTGCGATGCTTCCAGTACTTCACACGGCCTCGGGAGACCTCACTGCACTATCTCAGCACAAAGCGAGGCCTTATGAGAGTGTTATTATCAGCTATTGTCAGGATGAATATCTCTTGAAATTAAGCCTTTTGGACGGCATGCCAAGTGTTACAAAGCTCTGGCTCCTTAAGACATTGCTTTGCTTACACTTCTTCCACAAGTTCACACGGCTCTTCTCCATCTGTTTGCTGCTGGGCATTTAAATATTACGAATGTCTGATCATATTAAAATAGCTGGCAAGCTCTCCACTCAAGGCCAGTGAGTGTGTGAAATGCTCACTACTATAATGAACGACTCCTTGCAGGCGGGACCCAGCAGCGGCACGAATCCCCCACACATCCTCCTAGATCCTGTGTTTAGTTAAAATGTTCATAATCAGTTTTACGTGGCTTTTGCTACTAATTTTAATAGTTTTGAAAGACTGCATTACAGTGTTGTGGGTCTGGATTCCTAGGTCTTCTGATGCCCCCTTACATATCAAGCTCTCGCTGGCCTCATCCAAAGCCCAGCCCTGTTTACTTGAAATCCTTCTTCTTTGGTTTAAATCAGACAGGATTCTGGGGTCACGTAGATCTGGTTCTGAAGCCACCCCAGCCACTCAGGATTCTGTGACTTTGCTTCAAGCCCATACTACCTGTCATTATCTTGAGCTAATAAGAGTAGTTAACTCATAAGATTGTTTAAAAGATGTTCATAGCCTGATATATAATAAATACAGAATGTGTGACAACCATCATTAAGATTATTACATTCTGGGCCTCCTTGGTGGTGCAAGGGGTTAAGTCTCAGCCTATGAAGCTACCAGCAGCCACTGCAGCAGGAGTTCAATCCTCGGCCAGGGAGATTCCCACATGGCGCAGCAGACCTCTACTGTCTTCCCGCTGCTCCCCTCAGCGGTGTGTTTTGGTAGATCTGCCTATTCTGCTCCCCACTCTGTCTCTGGTGACTCCTCTCACCCTCCACACCACTGGCGTGCACCCCAGCTCTTGTACATATAAATAAAATCTTTTAAAAAATAAAAATTTGTTTAAAAAAGATAATGACATTCTTTTCTTGTTAATTCCTAGTGGTGGCATGACACACGATATGCGATTCACCATTTCAACTATTTTCAGGTGTACAGTTTAGTAGTGCTAAGAACTACCAATCTCCAAAACTCCTTACCTTCTGGAAAACTGAAACTCTGCATCCACTAAACAACTTGGCCCTCCCCCCAGCCCCTGGCCATCACCTGTCCCCTTTGTCACTATGATTGGACTTCTCTAGGTCTCTCATATGCAGCTGTATCAGAACTTCCTTCCTTTTAAACAGCGAATACTATTCCATTAAATGCACACCCCACATTTGGTTTGTCCATTCACTCATGACGCAAGCTTGAGACACATCCACCTTTCAGCTAATGCAACTAATGCTGCTGTTTGAACATGGGTGTCCGTCTGCCAGTGCCCTGTAACACAGCTGGGTGAATTGTGCATTGATGATAGTATACTGAGTGTTCTTCCCTGGGATGTCCCGATTATTCAGAAGGGACTAACTCCTAGGGGTTCTTTTTTTTTTAAGATTTATTTATTTATACATACAGCTGGGGTACAGGCCAGAGGCATGGAGTGGTGAGAGGCTTCACCAGAGACAGAGTGGGGAGCAGAACAGGCAGATCAGAAATACACTGCTGAGGGGAGCAGCGGGCAAGGCAGGAGAGGTCTGCTGCGCCATGTGGGATTCTCCCTGGCCGGGCGTCAAACTCGCATCGCTGCGGCCGACAGCTCCACAGCGCAGTGCTCAACCGCTGCGCCACCAGGGAGGCCCCAACTCCTAGGGGTTCTTAATACAAATGCAAAATAACTTGGTAAAATTATTTGAACATCACACAGTTCTAATCAAAGTTACTGACTGGCAGGAACTGGCCCACAGCTGAAGTGGGAATCTAGTGGATGTGTCTGGATTTGACAGAGGAGTTGTCAACACTGGTTCATTCAGGTTGAATCCGTGCAGAACTACACAGATTGCCACCTCAAACACGAAATGATGAGAAGTTAGTATTTTTGAGTCCTGCAGCTCTCTTAAGCTAGACCAGCGCTGAGATTAGTGCTAGAGTGATTGGAGGCTGGCTTTATCATCGTCTCTGATGACAAGTCCTGGCTCGGTGCAATGTTGGACGGTCACGCACCACCGAACAGTGTTTTTGTCAAGGCCAGACCACACATACAAGGTGTCAACAGGCAGTGCCATCCAGCATTCTCCATGTGTATAAGCACGCTCTCTGAGGTTTGCACAAGCATGAAATCTCCCAAAGATGCATTTCTCAGAATGTACTCCCATGATTGCATTCCCAGAATGTAACACATCACTATATATGGAGAAAATATAAAGACATTTCAGTGGAAAAGGCATAGCCTAGGGGGAGTCAAAGAGATTTGGGTCCAAGATCTCACCCCATCTCAGGTGTGCTGTGTGACCCTGGGTGAATCATTTGACCTCTCTGATTCTCAGTTCACTCACCTATGAAATGTGGGTAATAATAGCTACCACACAGGGATCGATAAGGTTGAATCGTGATCCTCGGAAGATACGTTGACATCCAAGCACCAGTGCCTTATCTGGACAAAGGCTCTCTAAGAGGTCCTAACCCAGTATGACTGGTGTCCTTACAAAAAGGGGAAATCTGACACAGAGACAGATACACAGAGAGGGAAGATAAAGTGGAGACAAAGATGGAATTACGCTGCAACAAACCTAGGAATGTCTAGAGCTGCCAGAAGCAAAAAGAACAGGAAGGATCCTCCCCTAGAGGTTCCAGAAGGACCATGGCCCGCCCACCCCTTGATTTTGGAATTCTAGCCTCCAGAACTGGGAGGCAATAAACTTCTGTTGTTCTAAACCACCCAGATTGTGTTAAGCTGTCTTAGGGAACTAATACATTGAGGATTCAATAAGGTAGTGAAAAGAAAGGAAGTATTGCTGTTGGGGGAGGAGTGTGTCCAGGATGAACTCCATCCACTGATGTTTTATAGACTCCAGCCCCACCTCCATGCCAAAGAGATACCAAGAGCCGAGGATTACAACTCACATCTTGCCATGAATCTGCCATGACTCTGACTTCCTGAGAAAGGATCTCTGGGAATTAACGGTGGAGTTAAGCACCATGCTTGGTATATAACCAAAGACATGTGGGCCTGCGGGGGCTTGGTTTTGCTGGCCTGCAGCGCACACCAGGGTCCCCACTCAGACAGCATTACTGCACGATGCACTGACCTGTTGTTAATCTGTCTCGCTCTCACTCTCATACACATTTATTTATATCTATTCCCCCACACACACACTCCTCCGGGTTCCCCATTTTTTCATTTCCCTTTGTAAATAAATCTTTTCTTAGCTCTTCTATGTGTGCATGCAGTTGGGTCTTGTTCTAACTTCTTTTAAGCTCACAGGTGAGGATGCACACTCAGGCCACCCCATTTCCTTTTGGGGTTGCCTTGTAACACCACTATGTCTGATCTGTAGTGGGTGCCCAGAAACATTTGTGGAAGCCAAATGTTCTTTTGAAAGTCTAGTTCCCATTGATGGAAGCTCTATGTGTGCCATGCAAGGACACTTAGCATATCTCTCAGCCATAATTTCTACAATAATCCTGTTAGTTGATCTGGGGACTCATCAGTCTTACCCACTTCACAGAGGAGAAGACTGGAGCCTCAGGAGGTTAAGTGACTTGTCTGAGTTATCATCTAGAAAGTGATAAGTGGATATCCCCGCCTCACTCAGGGTGAGGTTGTGGGGTGCCCTGTCTGCAGCAGTGAGCTAGCTATCGCAGGCTACTTCGTTGTTCTGTTATTTGGCAAAGCCTGGAACTAGAAGATGGTGCTGCTGTGCAACAGAAGCATGACAAGGGCCCTATCCAAGGTTACAGTCCTCCAGAGTTGACAGCCAGGGAGTGAAGAGATGATTTCAGGCCCAGGCAGCACCCTCCACAGATCCTACTCACTCCTAAGCTTCCCCTCCAAGATGGCAAGGGTGTCGGCAAGTCCGTGCCATGATGGGCATCTCCAGCCCACCCATCCTGCTTCTCCCCTGCTTCTTTTACAGGTGCTTGTCCCTGAGGTATTATTGCTAAAATTAAAAACTAAGCCCCCACTTCTTGCCCAGCAGGCAAACTTGGGAGGCTTGAATAGATTAAGGGAGTAGATGAGAATGTCATGGAACTGGGCCATTAAATGATGATTTGATAATGTGTGGCCCAATAAGGGGGCAGGACACACCTAAGACTAGACACCCTAAGCAGTCAGTGACGTCTGAGTGTAAATAGAGTCTCGGGACCTCTCTCAGGGAAGACAACCCCTCACAGCTCGCCCGCTGCTTCCCTGAGCAGTGCATTTCAGTAAATCACCTTGTCTGTTCTCCACTCTGTCTCTGCTGAATTATTTCAACCCCACATCTCTGGCCTACACCCCAGTTCTTTCCCACACCCCAGTTCTTCCCCAGTTGCTGCACACCATACTACATCTCCACAGCTGCTTCCAGAGAATTCACTGGGTCTTACATCTAACTTTGGCTAGCAGGAAGTGACAATGGCCCAGATAGGAAGCTGCTAGAATATCCAGAGAAAGAAAGGATCCTAATATCCATGTAACTCAAGTCTCTGGGAGGATATGCCAGAAGGTATGGATAGAGCACTAAGTGTAGATAAAAAATGTCCACCCTGGTCATGGACAGATTTGAGGTTGACTTAAAACACAGGGAAAGACTCCATAAAATAACACTAAAATGTAAGAGCTCACCTCCCCTGAAAGAGTCCTTCAGCTTTCTGTGGCATCAAATCCTCAAGGCCAAATAAAGGCAGGTATTTGTTAACAGAATATGGGATAAGAACATTGAAACCCGATGACATAAAATCATAAAGAACAATTAGCAAAACATCCTGCTTGGCTGGCTAAGAAAAGTCCATCTAAAATGTCTCATGATCTGGGCAAAAGTTCCTAGCCCAGTGGTAATAACTTCATGTTGAACTTAACACTTTGTGTGCCGGCTATTTTCTGTGCCACCGCATGAATGGTATAAGCATTCAATAAAACACACACAGCTCCTGAACTACTGGATATATTTTAATGAAATTTTAAATGCATAGAGATTAAAGCTTCTAAATTGAGTACGATCAAAGAAATAGCTCCTAATAGTTCCAAATAAATCCACCGTGGCGTGAAAAACCGGAGACTAGATGAACACGTGAATATGTGAGAGGACCACAAAGTGTTAAGGTCAAGGTCAAAGAAAGCTAAGTAAGAAAGAGAGAAAGAAGTAAATTGTTTCATGAAAAATTTTGAGCTGATTAAAAATTTACAAAGAAAAGAATCTGTTCTAAGCATCCTCACCATATCTCCTGCATAGAGGGAGCCTGGCTACTTAGCTCTAAATCCTGCCTTTTGCTATCTTATTACCCCTTATCAGGGACCATTAGTGCCTGATAATAGCAACCAATCTCTTGTTCAGTCAACCCTAATTCCCTTAAAGACAACTCTCCTTTGACATGCAACCCCACCCCTTATTCACCCAAAGGGCAAATGTAAGGGATAGAGATACACTCAACATCTGGGACCAGAGGTGAGGTTGACTCCCGCCCACCCACAAACACACCTTTCCACATTCCGATCACACAGCAGCGCCATCTTCTAGCCCCAGGCTTTGTTGAACAACATAGCAATGAAATCGCATGCAAAATTTATTATGATAATCGTAAAATATGCAGCATGCCCGTCAACAAGTCTGTTGAACACTTTTGACCCAATCTCTACCTCTTACAGGTCAGGAAACAGAATCCCCCCAGGCAGTGGAAGCCCAGCAGAGATTTCTGATTCCCAAACCAGGCTTGCTTCGACCAAGACAAGTCACCACCAACAGCCTATCATGTTTTCCATACCGTGTATCACCTGAAATCATCACTGCTGTGAAGGGGAGTTGTAACAGGAATCTCCATAAAAAGGGGAGCTCCATGTCCCTTACCCCACCTAATGAGGGGGGACACTGAGCAGCCACATGAAGCAATATAGTATGGAAGGCAGGTGGGCTCAGAAGAACATTTGGAGGAGACACGAGGAGACACACAGAAAGGCGAGAATGCAGGCGAGAATGCTTGGAAGAGGCGTGGGGAGGATGAAAATGGCGGCCATTGTCTTCACTTCACTTTGACCTTGCTCCTTTTGTCCCAGACCTGCCTGGCCCCTTCTGCCCCTTTCCTATGGTGCCCCATTAGAAGGTGCCTTAGACATGTGGGGAGCTTTGGGGCCTTAGCTGGCACACTTTAGGTGAACCATCTTTGGCTGGATATTTACCCACAAGGGGTTGGATAACTCTGAGCGTTTTACTGAAAAACTTTATTATCCTTTATTCTCTTCTCTCTCTCTGCCCACTAATCTATTACAATTCTTGTGCACCAAATTTCTTTGTCTTTGTGCACACAGATGCTGGACCCCTTTAGAGCATGCAAGTTTGGGGGTCCTGGGGTTCCCCTTGGTCTGCATGTTGACAAGGTCAGTTGAGTAAAAGAGAAATTTATTCAAGGGGTGATTCAGAGCCAGACTGAGAACCTGGCCAGGAGACCCACGTGATTTCTCTGAGTGACCAGTTCCCACCCTGAGTATCTTTGGCCTCAGCTTCTATAGATGTTACACACACAGAAAGGACACATAATTATTTTTTTTTATTAACAAAGGGAAGAAGACATCCAGCTCACGTCTAACATTTTCAGTTAACTAAAGGAGGCCGGTTTCTAGCAAATGTAGTTAATTGGTCAAGGAGAAACCCTGTCCCCAACCTCAGAGCAACCCCTTGATCCACAGAGCTAATTCAGCCAGAGCTTCTGTGCTTGGATGGGGACCAACAGTCAGTGGACATCTTATCCTAAAGTTACCCCTAGAGACGCGGGGTGCATGTAGCTCCTGCCTCTTCTTCCTGGAACTCACACACACAGAGGCTCAGTCTGTGGCCTTTTCCGCTCTTCCTTGTTTCCCTCCAGGTTCTTCAGTCCCAAGAGCAAGTTCTGCTGACTCCCGCCTCCGGAGGTGGCCCTGGCCGGGCAGAGGCTGATGTTTCCAACAGCAGAAAGGACAAGTTTTTCCTATTGGTTCACAGAGTTCTCCCCAGTTCCTATTGGCTCACCAAGAGCACCCTGGGCCCCAGTGGTGCCGTGGCAGTGGCATTTCATCACCCCACCAGGCCACACAGAGTGGGCACTCAATCTGTTTTGATTCTTTGTTTAGTTAACCAAGCCAAACATTTGCAAGCATGTCTCTATATTGATTCCTATGTAGCAAAACAAATCTAAATTAAGAACTGAGTCACATTTCCCACCAACAGATCAGTCCAAAACACTCCCGTACACCTGCACAGACACACACCGAGCGAATTTTAAGACTTCCTGGTCCCACCCCGGCACTTGAAGCTTCAAGATCTGCCGCGTGAATCGGTAGACCTGATGCCAAAAGCAGTCTGCTGTCATTTTCCTGCCTGTGTACATAGTGAGAAAACACAAATAGACTCATCCAGGTTTCTCAGTCCAGGCACTCCCTGTAAAGGGTGATCGTCCAGTGAAACTTCAACCCAGAGAATTTACCTTGCTTAGCTCATAGTTTCAGCATCACCCTTGGCCAAACCAAAGTAAATTTCCATCTCTTTCAAGAGGCCACTTTCTATTTTTTCACATTTCCCGTACCAACTTATGCTAACCAAGACCATGTTTCACTGCCAGGTTCCACCAATTAACCAATTTGCCGATCTTCATGGGAACAGAAGTGGCACGAAGGGCTAAGATGCCTATTGCACATATTAATTGGGAGGGAAACAAGGACTGTTCTCTTCATTTTTGCCACACTGAAATTAATAAAACTGCTGCCACCACCAAGAAGTTGGCTGGAATAGAGTCAAGAAAACAGCAATGGGAAGTGGCCCCTTTTTCATATGTCCCGGTCCATCTGGGCCTAGGGTTCGGAAGAGTTTGTCACTCTGATCTCTAACTGGGTTTTGAAGTGTTTTGTTTTTTTTTAATCAGGCCACTCTTCAAAATTTAACTGGAAGGAAGAGGGTGTGGGAAAGGGAGCACATACAGCCCAAGAGGATATCAGGCAAGTTTCTAGAGAGAGTGTGGTAGATAGACAAGATTAGCATGAACAGCAAGGTCACAGATGCATCACACAAAAGGAAGAGGTTAACTTTGATCCAGGAAACCTGAGCTATGATGTCAGCAAATCCAAATTACTCAGTACAAATCCCTATTTTCAAAAGGTGGGCCAGGTCCATAAATAGACGACCAGCCCGTCTGCTAAGCACATAGTTGTCGGCCCAAATATTTCAGACGTAGTAGGAAGAGCATCTCCTGAATTAAAAAGCCATTTTTACCTCTCCTTTGAAATCACAGAGCAAGTATTGCTCACTCACCACTGTAATTTGTTCTGACAACTTCATGTCAGATAACACCGAAGAAAACAGATGAAAAATAGGAAGAGTAGTCCGTTGCCTGTGTGATATATGTTTATGCCAAAAAAGATTAGTTCAAAATTCATCTTCCTCCACCTGAATTCAGAGACTGTTTAAGGGAACTGTCAGTAAAATCATTACTAATGAAGTAGCAGACTATGCAACACAATGGCCAGAAAGGAAGTTTCAAAGATAAATGCAATCGCAGATGTCACAAATTTTTCATTAAGGAATGAAGATGCCGGGAAAGTTCACGCTGTGTAGCGGCCTGTGATGCTGACAGTATCCAAAGCATCAGGCCCTCTCCAATCCTGTGTTCTCGGCCCACCTCAACCTTCTCCACTGTCCGCTCCCACTACCTTTCTATAAAACTTGGAAAGAAAACTACTGCAAGTTTCTCTTCCTGACAACCAATCACAAGTCTGCTCTCATGGTTAGTCTTGTCTGTGGTACTTATAATAAAGTATCCATCTTTGAATTAAAACCATCGTCACTCACCCAATTCTCTGAAACATCCCCAGAGCCCAAAAGATAACTTTGCTTGTGAAAGGGCTGGAGGTTGGTCTGAGACATGCACCCAGCTTCACATTGGGATCTGGGCGCTGGGGAGGGGAGAGAGGAGCAGTGAAAATCTCAGAGCGGGGATGGAGAGGGAAGGAGCAGGAGGAGAGCAGGTTGTGTGGTCATCTACACAGTGAGTTTCAGATGACTCATCTCTGTAAACAGACGTCCTCACCCATGCCCTCGGTCTGGTAACTTGGTCTTGTGTTCCAGGAGAAGAAACTCTTGCTGATGAAAAATGGAGAGAGAGAAGAAACGTACAAGAATTCAGAGTCTCCTAGATTTCTCCTAAAACATTTAAATCTCAGTTTCTTTTCATGACCCATGTCAACTTCAGAGACCAGACCAACTTCCAGGGGCTTCGTCTGCCACAGAACTCCCTTTCTCCTGCGGTCCAGGCAGTGGCTACCATCACCTCCCACATGTGCTGATGAGAGAAACTATTGTCTCTCATGCTTGGCCCAACAGATGAATGAGTGAGTGGGAACTGCTTGGCTCAGGAGCTACCGTTCCTGTAAAATGCGATTAATCAAAGTGAAACTGGACAAAGGAATGAATAGAAAACTTCATGGTGAGGCACCATAAACACATCAACTCCTGCAAGCCTGTGATTTCCCTCTTCTTAGCTGTACCACAGGCCAAGAACCAGAACCTCAGCGGTTGCAAGATTGCTTAGAAACAAGCCAAACTTGGACTTCACCTCCAAAGCCACATGAATAATATTCCTGTTGTCTTGAGTGTATTTTTAGTAAGAAGTAATACAATTCTAGTTTCAATGATGGGCAATTAGAATTATTAGGCTTTGAGCAAAACCCATAAAGCTAAAAAGCCCACTGACGTGTGCAGGGCGGCGAGAAGGCTGCCAAGTGCTGAGACCCAGCTTTACACCAAGACTTGGATGGAGAGTGAGCCGCGGCGGCCAGCCGTGCTTTGCTCAAGGGCTCCAACCTGCACTGCGCCAGGGGCCCAAGAGCCCAGGAAGCAAGAAGGATGCAAGACGGTGACAAAACCCCCTTGTCAGGGCAGAACGAAGCAGAGCTCCAGCCAGGGTGGGAAATTGTTCTGCAGATGAGGAGCTGAGAATGACGTCTCCTCCGTGACCATTCACCCAAGCTCTCGGGAGCGCGAAGAGGGGACGAGGCTGCATCGTACCTGGGGTAGCTAGGACACCTGGGGTAGCCCTGGCTCCTTTCACAGTGGGCTTGGGCTGGGCAGACACGGGCGAGAACAGGCTCAAGGACAGATTGAGACTGAGCCTGCAGGCGGACGAGATCCGGCCCCAGAGCTGGCCAGGCCGGGATCGGCATGATCGTGGTGACGGGGTGCACAGAAGCAAGGGGGCGGGCCCAGGAAGAAGCATGCACCTGCAAGGCCCATCTCACAGCTGATGTGCAACCTCTGCAGACGGATGGCAGAGAGAGACAGACAGACAGACATCTCCCAGATTCACCTCTGGTCTTCCAGTGTTGGCTCAGGACAATTAATATTTAGGTCTCTGGTTTGTCCCCCATCTCCTTCCACAGTGTGATCACAGAGTGCTCCCCATCGCCTAATCATTTCATTCACCTCACCCAGGAGCAGCTCCCCACGCTTGAACATTGAACCCTCTTTTACTTAGAGGCAGGGTGCCGAGACACCGCCCCAAATCAGATTGTGCAACTTTCCAAGAATCCTTGTGGAGTTTAATGTCTAAAATCAGCATCATAGGCATAAATTAAAGTGGAAAGTGCCCTGGAAATTGTTGTAACACATTGTTTGCAGGTAGTTTTTATCGCACGCTAACAGGTGGCGCAGGCCATTTTTGCTAATTTTTTGCGCAAATGGCAACGTTCAGTAAAATTACGATAACTTTAGTTTTACATTTTTTTCAATGAAACTTTTCGTGATTTACTATAAAATGTATACTGAATTATTTTTCTTAGCGCTCTACTACCAGTCAATGTAAAACGTATAAATACGTTTCCCACATACAATGTGTTAAATTGTTCACTGAGCACGAGATCTGTGGCTTTATCTCTGCAGCTCTGTAGGGTACTTCATATGAGCCCGGGCGGCTGAGAACCACTGGGACAGAGTAAAGAACAGAACAAAAGAAGCGTCTCTCCACAGAAGTCTGGGCACCCAAACCAGCTCATAGCTCAGACCACCACATCCCCAGGGCAAATGGGAGCCCAGAGGAGAATTTACTCCAATCTGTTTCTATTACTGAGCTTCTAACCCTAATGGGTATGAGTAGATACTGTCTTGTTATAAACCTAGACAAGAAAACTGTGGCACCTCACCAGAGGATAGATACAAAGAGTCTGATCCTCTTTCCTCATTTAGATCCATAGTTAAATCATGCCAAAACATGTTTCCCTAAAATCTATTTGGAAAATGTTAATTTTGTTGAGTTGTATCATTCTAAATGTATTTACTAAACAAAACAAACCTTTTTAAAAATTCAGGTTTGCAGACTGCACCCAAAGATCAGAGCAGCACGGAGCTGAGGGTCAGCAGGAGTACACCGGGGCACCGACCTTGGTCCTGGCCCTCGACTGCCTGGGAGGCTCGGCCTGCTGTGCTCTCTGGCGGGTTGGCAACCACCACACACTGGCACTGGGCTGGGCAGCACGCCTTGTGGAGGCGACCGCAGAGACCTGCCTCATGCCCCTCCTAAGGCATTAGCATCTCAGTCCTGTGCTTTCTGCAGCTTTAGGGCTCGGTTACCTCATGGAGGTCGCCTGCGGGTATTGAGATTAGAATGAACGTTAAGTCAGGTCTTCAATATTTCTTGCCACAAACCCCAAAAATCTTTGCCGGTGGATGATGACCCTCCTCACCTGGACATAAGACGGGCATCCGTAAAAAAAGCAAATTTTGTGCATCCATGACTGACATCTGTGACTGACACAGACTTGGAAACTGTCCCAGCCCTATCTAGACCCTCTGCTCTCTCCAGGCAGGCTCGGAACCTTCGCCATCTTGCTTGTTATGCCAAACGCTGTTATAGAAACATTCGCTCGAGACAGGCCTCAAACTGGGCTCCATTTCTATTACAAATCACACCCAAATATCTCCCAAAAGGTTTCTGAAATCATTTGTGAGCACTTCTTAAAAGCTGAAAAGGTCTCCAAGCTCTTTTGAAATTTATAGTGATTGATACAGGATTTCACATTTCCTTTGACCATTCATGACACATTTTTGCCCGATTTCCAATCTTTTGTAGTTTCCTTGATTAGTCAGGCACCCAATTTTACCTTTTATGGAGGGTCTTTGAACATAGCAAAATATTGAAATGACTCATCAATCATCATCAAAGACTTCAAAGGGGTCCCAGTTAAATTCAGGATTGCAAAGCGCCTACTAGACAGTCCACTTCTTGTATTTCAGCGGCAAGACATCGAGCCTCATGGAGATGTTGCTACAAATGCCTAATGAGTATGTTAGTCACATCTCAATATCATCTGCTGGCCACATGTTCCCGTTCATCTATCTAGATCGTGTGTGCATTTCATCCGACATCCATTTATTATGAACAAGATATAGTTGAGGCTATTCATTTCCACTGACCCATTCCCTGAACATCAGAGCCAGTGTGGAAAAAAAGAGTGAATTCCTTAGGCGGGGAGCCATCTCTGGCTGAGACCAGAGAAACTGCATGGCACTGGAGTCAAGCTTGGTCTACACGGGATCCGGTTTGAAATATAAAGTTGAAATCTCTCCAATGATAGTTTTTAAATCACAAATAACTCAGAAATACTTTGCAGTTATATGAATCCTACCTTATGTTTTCAAAGTAACTGACTGGATTAAAGTTTCAAAAAGACAGTGTGGAGGTTTCTCAAAACATTAAAAATGGTCCACCATATGCTCCAGCAATCCCGCTTCTAGTTATCCACTCAGAGGAAACCAAAACACTACTTTGAAGGGATTGAAGCAGTCCTATATTCATCATTGCAGCCTTATTCAAAGTAGCCAAATGATGGAAACAACCTAAGTGCCCAATGGCAGAGGAACAGATCGAGAAGATGTGAATGGAATACTACTCAGCTATAAAAAATATGAAATTTTGCCATTTGCAACAACTTGGATGGAAATAGAGGGCGTTGAGCAAAGTAAGAGAAGGGAAAAGACAAGTGCCATATGATTTCACTCATATGCGGAATATAAAAAACAAAGCAAAGGAACAAATGAAAACAAACCTTTGAAATCCAACTGCAGAACTGAGGCTACCAGGCGGGGAGAAGGTAGGAACAAAGGAGAAACAGGGTGCAGTAGACTGCGGTAGAAGCTTACGCGTGGGGGGAGGGGTAACATACATCTCAAGAGGTGTGAACCTGTACCCCTAAATCATATGCAGCACTGGCAACCAACTTAACCTCCATAAACATCCTTTCTAAAAAAACCAAAAGCAATTCAGTATATGTTTAGCATTCATAAGGTTTAAGAAATAATGGTAGTGGAGACTGAAGATGAGCGCACAAACCAAAATAAAGAACTCTCTTTAAAATATGCATTTAAAGTCCTCAGCCTTCAATTTATTGCAATGGATTTAAGGGGTGGCTGCTGGGTGGAAGCGCTGGGAGGCACAGATGGTGATGAAACACATCCGTGAGGTTGTCCAGAGCGCAGGAGAAAATAGGCACTAAAGTGCGGGGGAGCCGGGTGGGCCGTGAGAAGCAGCAGACCAGGGTCTACCCGGCAGCGTAGCGCCTACAGGGAGAGGCCATCTGTTCTCACGGAGGGGCGGGGACAGCTTCACTCACTGCTTGAGATGCGGCTCCATTTAAATTAGGTCTTAGTTCTATTTTAAATGGATAGCAAGTCCACTCTGAGCTCACAGCTTATACTTTTACTCACCTCCCTCCTACCTTTTATATCATTCTTTTTCAAATATTGCTTTTATGTTTCCCTTAGCTGTTTATTTTGGTCATCACTGACATTGCTCCTTTTGACTTTTATTCTTCACGTAATCTTTCCTGGCGCTTAATCCACTGCCTTTGCTACTAGTTTCCTTTATCGGTGCAATCAAGGTTCGCTCAGTAAAAATGCACCTAAAA
>PVIJ01019808.1:6316-22646 GCA_004024925.1 Scalopus aquaticus | reverse complement strand
GTAGGGTGTCTGTTAGTTTTGGTTAATGTCTCTTTTGCTGTACAGAAGCTTTTTATTTTGATGTAATCCCATCTGTTTATCTTGTCTTTCATTTCCTTCGCTTTGAGGGATGAGACTTTCAAGATTTTGCTGAGATGTATGTCATGTAGAGTTTTGCCTATATTTTCTTCTATACATTTTATGGTTTCAGGTCTTACATGTAGTTCATGTATTTGATAAAAAAAGGTCACAAAGCCTGGAAAAAATTGGTATCTCTTAAGGTTGTTGTTTTCATCTGGATCTCTAAAATTATGTACTATATATTAATTTATATCCAGTTTCTTTCTTTTGACTTTATATTTGGGAGACACATTCATGTCACAGAGTATAGTAGCAATTTATTCCTGTTCGTTACTGTATAGTATTTCACCATGTGAAAATATCACAATTTATATGTGCATTATGATACTGATGACATTTAGGTTGTTTTAAATTATTTTGTTGTTGTAAACAGTAAAACTATTTACCATCATTTTGGCATATAGGTATGCATAGGTGTGCATAGTTCTATGGGAACTTATGCAGGCGTGAAATTGTTCATGGTGTCAGCATATGCAATATGCCTTCGTAGATATATCCAATTGCTTCTCAAAGTGATGAAACAACTTACATTCCAGAGGGTAGGTCTAAGAATTCTAAGTGCTACTCTTTGATTATAGTACAGCAGGCCCTCAAGTCTTTTTGTTCAATGCTATTTGCTTAAAGTTTCAGTCTCCAAGAATTTATCAGTGATGTTAAATGAAGACTACTATGCTTGATAGCATCAAGTTTTTTCTTGGTAACCAAGATGATGCAGTGGTATCTAATCACACATTTAATTTACATTTCCCTGAGCAATGATGAAATCTTACATATTTAATGAACAATTCATATTCCCTTTAGTGAAGTGAGTATTCAAGCATTTACCTATGTGAGGGAGGTTTTATTATTCCTATTCATTTATATTTATTCTTTATGTATTCTGGATGTAAGTCTTTTGTCTCACACAACTATTGAAAAACATTAATTCCCCTCTCATTTTGCACTTTTATTTTCCTAAGAAATTTTTGATGGACACAGGTTTCTCAATTAATGTAATAAAATTCATTAGCATTTATAATTAAGATTTTGGGGGTTTTTTGGCCATATTATGCATTTATATTTCTGAAATATCCTGGGTTTTGTCTTTCTTCCTTTCATTCTGCCTCCATTTCAAGAGTTTCTCATGGTTTATTATAATTTTTTATTTCTTGGATATGAACTTTATAATTTCAGCCTTATAGTTCTCTTTTAATTTCTCCAGTGTTGACAGTTTAGGAAAGAAGCAGGCAGACTAGCTAATTTGTCATTGAGTTTGAAGTTGAAAATATATTCTACATTTTAGGAAATTAACATTTATTGGTCATATATACTATATGTCAGTAACCAAGAATAAACGACGAATACTTACAGTCCTTTCAAGACATATCTTCGTATTAATCTGTTTACAGAGACAGATACACAAAAAAGAAAAGTTAAAAATGCAAAATTAATAAAGCTGTGTGTGTGAGTAGAAATTTAAAATAGCATCATTTAGCCATGTCTTGTTGCAGTCAGATTATTTGAAACAATTTCTGAATATAAGACTCCTCTTGACCTTAGACTTGATAAATTTTCTTGATATCAGTGCTCAAAATGAAGAAACATTGATGAAAAAGTGGATGGAGGATTGACTTGACCTGTCAAATAGAAAACTATAAGGAGAAAATCTGAGTCCTGAAATATCCACCAGTAAATTTGATCCTCTTCTATTTCTGTTAATTTTCTAACATCTTCTATTTCTATTAAGTATAAATGAGTTTTCAACAAATACAGTCAGTCTAACTGCACCAAGATCCCACAGGAGTCGCATGAGGTCAAATATGATTCCCTGAATTTCCAAAGTGTCATTTACTCATCGAATAATAGTCAGATAACTCTGACTGAAGAAATTGTTCATATTTTTTCCAATTCTTATTCAGTTTGACTTTTTTCCTCCAACATATTTCCATTGTACTTAATATCACTCATATTGCTTCTTATAAATTAAATGGTAATCATGATGAATTTGCACTTGTAACTGGTAACAGAACAATACATGAAAGAAGAAGAAGGGAAATTCTCTTTTAGAACTCCTGGCTATAAAAGTTGGAGCTAAGATGTGGGGGATCTCATGAGTAATAGTGACCCTACTAAATTCCAAAATAGAAGTGTCCAATAGCAACCAAATTCCTCATAAAGATTCCTTTAGGACTAATTAGTCAGAAATACTCCTTCACTCTCAGTAAAAATAATTTGAGGGCCTCCCTGGTGGCGCAGTGGTTGAGCACTGCGCTGTGGAGCTGCCGGCAGTCCGCGATGCGGGTTCGACACCCAACTGGGGAGAATCCCACGTGGCGCGGCAGACCTCTCCTGCCTCACCCGCTGCTCCCCTCAGCAGTGTATTTCTGATCTGTCTGTTCTGCTCCCCATTCTGTCTCTGGTGAACCCTCTCACCTCTTTCCTGTACCCCAGCTTGTATGTACAAATAAATAAATCTTTTAAAAAATAGTAATAATTTGGGAAAGACAAATCATGTTCTCATGACTGTCTTTTACTCCAGCTCTTTGGTTGCCTTCAATTTGGTCCAGACTATTCCTTAGCAAATTAAAAATAAATGCCATCAAGCCATGAAATGTTAAAGAGCCATGCTATGTTCTAATATATATCTAGTTCTCTCACAATCTTATTTAAATACCCTAATCTTTCTGCTTTCAATCTTAAAGAATACCCTAGAAGTGAACAATTTAATGCTCACACAGTGATTGAGGTGAAAGGCTGAAAAAGATGTTAGTTCAGAAGGACAAAAACTGTTAGAAGCATGGTTGTGAACTTCTCCACTTTAGAAACAAAAATTGGATTTGAAAAGACATCAAAACATATATGAACACACCAGGGGTTGATTGTGTTCTCTACAATCTTCCGAAACACATCAAAGAAAATCTAACAAGCAACTTCAAAAGCCTGTTAGTCTCACTGCAAGCTGCAGTCGGGAAGAAAGGGCCTGTTAAAGGCCTTATTGAGGAAAATGACAGGATCCACACGAACATGAGGAAATTGACCTACAAACAACTCCCTGAAAAATATCACCAAAAAGATAATACAAATTTCACCTAGAAATCGAAGTAACACCAAAGTGTACTCTGGTTACAGGAGGTATAAAGTAGAAACAAGGAATATAAACTGTGAAAGAAAAACTCAGCCTACTGATTGTGTACATACACTATATAAAAGAAGAGATTTAATCGAAATATAGGAGCGAAGCAAGAAAATCCAACTTGACCAGAAAAGGAAATATAAAAGTAATTCCAAGTTAAATAATCTTTTAAAAAAGATATGCCGAATGTATTTAAACGTATTTGTGTTTTATCGGATTGAAAAACTAGAAAAACAATAAGTATCACGCTTTATAGTAATTCTCCAAAATTCACGTACCTGAAATTTGTAACCTTTAAATCTTACCTTTCCAACCACTATAGCTGATGATACTCTATGGAATAGCAAATAACATTTGCTAAGAGGCTATAGCTTCTGTTAAGAGTTCTTACTACAAAAATGAAAACACACCTAATAATAATTAATGGTGCCAGAGGAATCTTGAAAAAGTGACATATGTAACTTTGGCCTTGACGCACTTGATGGTTTTCCAAGTATATATTTATTCCCACATTCATCAAGCTGTATACATTAAAGGCATGCAACTTTTCATATGTCAATCATATATCAATAAAGTGGTTAAAAATAGAACAAAGGCAAAACCTTAAAGCCTACCAAGATTAATGGAAGGCAGGACTTAAATCCTTTGATTTTTTTAAAATTTAATTAAAAAATCATAATAAAAACAGGCATAATGGCATTCTGATTATATACGCACGCCTTGATCATTCAAAAGGAAATGAAAGAAGTTACAGGATAAAATGAAAGCCATAAAAAACCCCCACTCATTCATTACCCTGAAATGCCTATGCTAACACGCATAACTAAAAACACACAGAACACACAGGCGCGAAGAAGCAGGCCCGTAGAAGCTACTGATATGTTTCATTTGTTGAAAACATGATAGGTTGGAGGCTATATAGTGCCTTGGTCAGATACTTCTTTCAAGATTCTGGAACATTTTTCCATGCTGTCTGAAGTTTGCCTTTTAATGCCTTCTAGCTGAATGCATCCCCAGAGATTGCTTTCCTTCTAAGGGATGTGTTTTGCTCAAGGCTTTCCCCAGTCTCCAAGCAGGGGCCTCCCACAACCATTGACTGTCAAGTGTACGTGAGGTTGTCTCGCTCCCTCGCCTCTGTTTCTTCAGGATAGATCTGTAGTGCCCTCTGGGCTGAAAACTTCACATAGGATTAGCTGAGGCCTCTTTTGCTATTGTATCAATTCAGTTGTTGTCTTCTATGCCATTCTTCTTCCCTCACCCTTAGAACTTTTGTTCCTAAGAACAATTCTACAAAAGCAGCACTTGGAAATATCTGATTGAGAGCATTTTCTTTTTGAAGATTTACTTGTATGTATTTCTGCATACAAGCACTAGGGCATAGGCCAGAGGTATGGGGGTGAGAGGATTCACCAGAGACAGAGTGGGGAGCAGAACAGGCAGATCCACTGAAATACACTGCTGAGGGGAGCAGTGGACGAGGCAGGAGAGGTCTGAACCATGTGGGAAGCTCCCTGGCTGGGATCGAACTCATGCTGCAGTGGCTAGGATAGCTTGATAGCTTGATAGCGCTGAGACTTAACCCCTGCACTACCAGGAAAGCCCAGATCCAGAGTATTTTCTGAGAAAGCTGCTCAGTAAGACTCTACCCAAGTGATCCTCAGAACAAACTCTAAAATGGGATTTTTGAGGCAGATCAATAACTGGCTGGTGACAATGAGGTTGCCATTTCTGGTGTTAAAAGTGGTCTCAATTGTTACCAAAGCAGGGCAGGAGAGCCTTAAAATTGGCTGGTGATGAAGTAGATGGATTATCTTTGGGAGCTTGAGCTCTGGTGGTGTAATCTATCAAACTTTTCAGATGTTTGAGTGAATAGTAGTTTGAACTAAATGGCTGATACTGGAGAATATTGATTCATTAGAAAAGACATCAAAATTTCAAGATGTATTAATAACCGATCTCACATAAAGCTAGAGTTTTTCTTTAGCAGCATCTAAAGGGATGTTAATTTCCAGCAGTTGGATGGGAAGAAATAGAGGATCTGGCCAGGACTGATAATGGGTGTCAACACTCTAGAGAATACTGAGTTCTTAGCTCTGGCAAGTCTGCCTTTTCAAGGTCAGAGATGTGATCGAGAAGGATTGGGACTCTGGGATGTGGAATGGATAATCAATTTCAATATACATGAAAATCTTAAGTCCCCAACTATCTGAAACTTTGAAGCCTGAAAAACTCCTTTCTGATACAGCCTGTTGTCTCTCCTTTGATTCAGGATGATGCAAATATATCTCCCTTGCAAGAAAGCATTTATCTGTATTAGAAAGAGCTCCACATCTCATCCCAATTGCAAGACCATTAACTATGATTAAGCTACAATGCAGACTGCCAGAAATAGGCTGGAACTGAAAAGGGAATAAAGAAAATATATCTGCAAGAAGTTGCAGGGGCTAGACAATCTATATTATTGGGAGATACGAGAATGTGGGTAGAACTGGACCTTAGGGTATGAATTGGAAGAAAGTGTGGGTAAACATAAAGTTAGGAAAAGGGAGTTTATTGACAGTCTCCTAAGATACAGAATGTATCACTCTGGCAAGTTCCTCAAGAGGTGGCTCTAACATGTTAGTAGGATGACTTAGAAACCTGGAGAAGTGATTACCAACTATAGATGGAAAAATCACTGCTCTGTCTTCCATAGCAGACAGCGGAAGAAGCAATCAACTTCCTACAGGGGTTAACATACCAAAGAGGCTATACTATATAAGATTAGAAAATCTAGGAGTCAGTTATCTTTTGTAGAGTGGTACCTATCCAATCGCTAAGCAAAGCAGTAGTGAGAATCCTAACCTCTGCTGTTCTTGGCAGGATTCAACAGTTGATTGAAGATACACTTACCCGGGTGGGGTTGCCTCATAATAATGACAATAGTTGGGCCTCCCTGGTGGTGCAACCGGTTAAGTCTCAGCACTATGAAGTTCAGCACAAGTTCCATCCCTGGCCAGGGAGCTTCCCACATGGTGCAGAAGACTTCTCCTGCCTCACCCGCTGCTCCCCTCAGCAGTGTATTTCAGTAGATCTGCCTGTTCTGCTCCCTACTCTGCTGAATCCTCTTGCCACTCACCCTAACCCCATTTCCATATCTGAACCAGTTTTTTGAACCAGAGCCCAGTGAATGAAATAACATATGACATATGACACATGGCACATGTATGTTGATAGTGCTCTCTGCCTTTCCGGCAAAGACATTTACTCCAGTCCCTACTTCATGAAGAGGAGTATCATATAGTGGAATATGGGGAAGCAAAACAAAAGATCAGATAAAAACATCAACAACAACTCCCGGACATCTGGCTGTAGAATTGAGGGTACTGGAGGAGTCGGGAGAAGGATGTGGGCATCATGGACTTGGTGGAGGTGCCTCGGTGGTGAGTAGAATATGGTAACATAGGGCTTCCCCGGTAGCGCAGTGGTTAAACACTGCACTGTGGAGCTGTCGGCAGCGGGGACGCGAGTTCGATGCCCGGCCGGGGAGATTCCCACATGGCGCAGCAGACCTCTCCTGCCTCGCCCGCTGCTCCCCTCAGCAGTGTATTTCTGATCTGCCTGTTCTGCTCCCCGCTCTGTCTCTGGTGAACCCTCTCGCCGCCCCACGCCTCTAGCCTGCACCCCAGCTTGTATGTATAAATAAAAAATAAATCTTTTTTTTTTAAAAAAGAATATGGTAACATACATCAAAAGGGTGTGATCCTATGCCTTTAAATCACATAAAATATCGCAAACCAATATAACATCAAAAAAAAAGTTGACTTGGGCACAAAAATATGTGTAGTCCAGGAGGGGGTGAAGAAACAGAAGATGTGATACCCAAGACTTGCAAGCGCACAGGCCCGTGCAGCTGGAAAGAGTTTGTCTGCTCCTGAACCATTGATATGATTGTAACCATGTAGGTACTAAAGGCAACTTGACATCCAGAGTGCTCAACGTGTAAGGACTAGAGCTTAGACCCAATGAGAGCGAGACACTATGGCCGCCAACTGCCCTCCTTTGTCACCTCTAAGGAGTTAACACGTTAGCCCAGCGGAGCCATTTTCACGTCGCAACCCAGGTGCAGGTGATGCATCTGATTGGGTCTCCCAGTGCCCAGCTACTCAGGGAAGTACCATGGGAGAAAGACCTTTTCAAAATACTGCTTTTTAGTGGGGTGAGAAGATTTACTGCAAAAGGGACATAAACCATAAATAGTACCACAGTAGTTAGGAGGGATGATTTAGTAACCACATTGCCATGGGACAAATTGTGGTTTCACCACTTCATAATTTTCTAATCTGAGGCAAGAAACAACCAGTTTAGATCTCAGTTGCCTCACAGGGAAATTTTTTTACTTCAATTATGTTTTATCAGGCCTTATATAGAATTAGTATAACTTTTAAAATAATACCATCAAAATAAGAAGGACTAAAAATTATATACTAAGAGCTCAGCTACTAAGTTTAATTAGTATCTAAGATTACGTCCTACATATCTCCTCTTAGTTGGAACATATTTGAAGTCTGATACTTTGCTGATTTTTGGATTTATGAATTTGAATTTGCTTCAAATACTCCTTTTATAAAATGTTTCTCAAATATTATTGTTCCCTCTTACAACTCTTCTTACAATTTCTCTTTTGTTTAACAATCTACTTTGTCTTCTAATTAGCACACACTTGTTTTCAATGGGCTTCAGCCAAAACAAACAAGCAAAACAGAATGCTACAAACTTTTTGCATAGAGATACTCTGTGATTCTGATATACAGCTAACGCTAAATGATTCCTTTACTTTCTGTGGTTATAGTTCCTGCACAAGGCTTTTGGTTCTATCACTGATGGCCTCGTGATATTAGAAAATTAAAAAACAACAGATGATTCGGTTTCCTTGTGTGCAAAATTAGGATAAAAACAATACTTACCTAAATATATTTTGTGAGCTATAAATGGACAGAAATGGAGAAAGTGCTTAAAGGTATCATTGCAAGATAGTAAATAATTGGTATTTAATGCAATTAGAAGACAGGTTTATTGTTTACAGGGACACTTTCAGCACTACTTTGCAATAAGAAAATTGAGTAT
The DNA here is from genome assembly GCA_004024925.1 of Scalopus aquaticus. Taxonomy (NCBI): domain Eukaryota; kingdom Metazoa; phylum Chordata; class Mammalia; order Eulipotyphla; family Talpidae; genus Scalopus; species Scalopus aquaticus. The sequence goes on along the minus strand of PVIJ01019808.1, from coordinate 14,308 downwards.
TGAGGATGCTAAACAATATTCTCGAGGTCAGACTGTTAATAAACTCTAAGGTCTGTTTTCAAATATGTTTGTCATGACAGCCAATGGTTATGCCATAATTATTGAATTATCACTTCTATTTGCATGTTACAATTTTGAGAATCTTCAAGTGGTTGAATAAATGTGTGTGGGGGGGAGAGGAGAGCCTGTTTCCATATCCTTAAAAATCAGAGATTGCCTGAAAGGGTGCTGTTCACGTGTTCAATTCGAATAAGATCACCCTAAGAACTTTATCAGTGAAATAACTGATTGTCCCCTCTACTGCAGTGGAATCGAGACCAGGTATGTGGGGGCAGGGTAGCTGGAGCAAATGAGAGTCAGCTGTAATAAACTGTCCTTTACAAGCCACGCGCCTGACCTGGCATCTCCGGATTGGCTCGGGAACCTCAGCCAGGGCGGAAAGCCATTTAGGATAATGATTGTCCGATGCTGCTCTCGGGCTAACTGAATTCCACGGAGCTGTTTTTAACCACATAGGAGGCAACTTCAGCGATAGCTTTGGGCATAATTTATTGTCTTCATGGCAAGTTATATCAGAAATTTATTTTAGTGTTTTGATCATTATAATATTTATTTAGCTAATAATCGTATCACGTGTAAGTTTTGTCTGGCTCATCTGTGTCATTTGTATTAGTTGAAGCCAACAGCTAAGCAGTCAGGTTAGGTGGCTATGAGGGTAGCTAAGCCACTTACTCCCATGCCACTTTAAGTTAAATAACTTCGAGAAGTTTCCATTTCTTTATCTGTAAAATGAGTTTTATAAATGCCATGTTTAGTAAATACAGCCATAAATTAGAAGAGTCCTGTATATATTATAAATTTGTCTACCAAATACCTGATCAAGAGCATGCGTTTGAGGTGGATTATTTGGTTTAAATTCTTACATATGTAAGTGTGGTGGGCAGAGCAATCACCCTCTCTTCCCCCAAGATTCTCACTTAGTAAACCTCAAAAAGTGAGAATGGTTGCTTTTAGGGTAAACACTTTGCAGATGCAATTAAATGAAGAACCTGGAGATGAATGTAGCCTGGGAAGACCCAGATGGGCCCAAAAGAGTCACGAGGTCCCTTTAAGGAGCAGGGTTTTTTTTTTTTCCCCAGATGAAGCCAATAAAGCCATCAGCCTTTATAAAGGCCAGAGGCGCAGGGCTTGGGGAGGCCTAGTAATGGCGGTGGCGTTTGGGGTGGCCGCTGCTTGGAAAATGGCAGGACAAAGCCTTAGACGGCGACCTCCAGGGCCTGAGAAAAGCAAGGCTGCGGATTCTCCCCGAGGTCTCTAGGAGAAAACGGGGCGCCAACGAAGGAGTCCGTGACTTCAGCCCCATGGGCCTTTGCACCTCCAGAACTGTAAGTTAAGGAGTTTGCGTCCTTTTAAGCCTTTAGTTTTGCGGTACCGCGTTAGACTAGCAACAAGTTAACTCAGAGACTCTAGAAAGGTTAACTCCGATCCAATACTGCGTCTTTAAAATGGAGACGCAAAGTGGGTACCGTGGAACTTGGACAGTTTCCCTAAGGGCGCTGCGCCCCCCCTAAGGCGCCCCCACTAGCAGCCCTGGGCAGCAGCTGCTTCTCCCTCTTAAGCGCCCTGCTGCCCTGGGACCTCCCCTCTATGTCCTGTTAGTGTGTCCAGGCAGCTCCAAACCCCTAAAAATTGGGCAAGTCCCTTAAAAATGGGCAGAGAGCTCTGACCCTTATGGCAGTAAGGAGTCACATAGCCCGTTCAGTGAGGGGTCCTGAAGCCTTGGCCACAGCTACTGGCTACCGCTGACACCTCTGGGGGTTACCGGCCTGCCTGGCTCCTAATCTCCTCCTGATACTATGGTGCTGAAATTCAGGTCAAAGATTTTTTTTTTTTAATCTGTCTCTTCATAAGCTGACTCTACCACATATTCCGGTGTAACCATCCAGAGCGAAGACCAGCAGGGCACTGGACCACTAACCCACCTGAATCAGATTTGTAGTAGGTCACTGCAGGCTGCCAGCTTAACTTGAATTCCAAATAAACATTTTCGTGTACGTCTGTCACATAAAATAATGAGGACATAGTTCTACTAAGTTCTGAAATTTAAATGTGTCTTGGCATCTTGTATTTTTATGAAATCTGTATTTTTATTTTTAAGATTTATTTATTTATGCATATAAGAGCTGGGGTGTAGGCCAGAGGTGGGGGAGGGGATGAGAGGATTCACCAGAGGCAGAGTAGGGAGCAGAACAGGCAGATGGACTGAAGTACACTGATGAGGGGAACAACAGGGAGACAGGAGAGATCTGCTGTGCCATGTGGGAAGTTCCCTGGCTGGGGATCGAACTCAGTCTGCAGCGGTTGCTGATAGTTTCATAGTGCTGAGACTTAACCCCTTGTGCCACGAGGGAGGCTCCTTAAATGTGTATTTTATCGTGACCTTCCGATTCTAGGCTTTGTTCTGGGATGTAACTTTGAAAATCCCAGATGAAAATCTGCCTGATAGTGTTTTGGCAATCGAGAGAGCAGTTTTATTTCAAATAGGATTTATGTGCAAAATATTTAAATAAAATTGGTAAAAATGTCTCCAACATTCCTGCTATTTTGATGATGGTGTCCATAGAAATAGTAGTAGTAGCATTAGCCTTAGTAACAGAATTATTAACATTTCAGATTTTAAAATACTGGTCATTAGAAATTTCTAGTAGTTTGGAATTGAAAGAATTTCTACTAGTCTTGGAAAACTTGGTTTCTTTTTGAATTAATTGACAGGCTATACTAATTTGAGAGATATTACATTTTTACCTTTGTATATAGAGTTGACCTTTGAATGATGCAGGGGTTAGAGGCGTTGACCCAGGAACAGTTAAATATCTGCATATAACTTTGGGCTCCCCAAAACCAGCTACTGTGGTCTCTCTAGGGACTGGTCTCAGGACAAACCCCACTCCTATCCCAATATCCGTGGAAGCTCTGGTCCCTTATAATCAGCCCGTGGCATTGTGGACTCAGCACTCACAGCTTTGACCAAGACATCCCAGGTGCTGGGTTAACACTGTGTGTGCCGGCACCTTTTAAATTTACCAGCCCTTGGGGCCGGCCATTTTCTGTGCCACCGCATGAATGGTAGAAGCATTCAATAAAAAACACAACTCCTGAACTACTGGATATTAAAAAAAAAAAAAACGGTAATATCTCTCATAAAACACCTTACACTTTCACCAAAACAATGTGTAAAGCTTCTAGACTGAGTACGATCAAAGAAATAGCTCCTAATAGTTCCAAATAAATCCACCATGGCGTGAAAAACCGGAGACTAGATGAACACGTATTAGTATGTGAGCGGCCACCTGATACTGGTGACAAAAACACGTACTAATACGTGAGCGGACCACAAAGTGTTAAGTGAAAGAGGAATCCCCCAATTAAAAAACTACATATATGTTGACTCAAGCAGATCAAACCCCCAACTGCTCAGCTGTCCATTGTATCTAAAATGATCCCCATGATGACTAGTAACTTAACCACTACCCCACATAATCACAAAGGTCTGTTTTTCTTATAGTGAGAACTTTTAAGATCTACTCTCAGCAACTTTCAAATAAATACACACTATTATAGTCCCCGACTCTCCGTGACCTCTGCAGTACTGAATGTAAACCTTTGACCCTCTTCACATTTGAAACTTGCTCTCCACCTCTGGCAACACCTTTCTGTTCTGGTCAACTTTTGAAACTGTCACCTTCATTTATAAAATATACATACAACCAAATACCAGGTTTTTTTATTTTGTCAGTTACTACAAAGGTATTTTTGTGTATACAAAAATTTTTGTATTTTTGTGTATACAAAAGTGTTCAAAACTTGAAAGATGTGAAATACTACTTTAGAAGTTCAATTTTCGGAATGAAATTCCATTAAATATGTTGAGAAGCTCAGCTTTTCTGAAGACATAAGTATATGTAGGGAACCTTAAATAACTTGGTAATAAAAACTGTGTTCACTTTAGTCTCAGTCTTGCCAGACCTATCAACTTACAAGCACCTGCTACTCCAGACAATTATAAACTACCTTTTCCCATAGAACTGCACAAAGAAGAGACTAGATTTAGTAGGTTCTTGTGCACCAAGTTAACTGTATATACATGAATTCATCTCACATCTGTGGCCAAGGCAATTTAAACTAAACTTTGTCTTCTGTCATTCACATAAAACCAAAGAGAATGATAATTCTCTTGAGCAGCTTTGTGCTATAAAATTTCCATCACTAAGAAATTCTTTGCTCTGATGTAGATTTTAATAGGAGCACTGAATAGCCGTTTACTCCTGTTTGTCTGATATACTGTAAGTTCATATCTAAGTTTTCCTCACATGAAGTTTTTTCAATCAAATCAAACAATAAACAAAAACTTAGGTCTCCATGTTCAATATGGCTGAATGACGCTTTGCCTCATCAACTCAAACATGTTAACCCAGGTGTTATCAGTGCATTTCAGAATAGCATCAGTTCACAGGATTTCTGCTCATGCAAATGTTAAATGATAGTCATCTTCATACGGGACTCTTGGAGGGTACCCGGTTTTAAATAACTAGTGTGGTTTGCTGTATCCTTTTTGATAATAAACTGAATCTGCAGTTTTTCCAGCCTGAAGTTTCCATGAAAATTGTCTGTTATATTCCAAATCTAACAGAAGTTCTATACCGATTGCTATGGAGAACCTATACCCAGCATCCTGTTCCTTTTAATGGTCAATATTAACACTCAGGCCCTATTTCTAGTGAGTTTAATTGAATCATGTGTTTTGTTCAGTGCCTAGCTAGTCTCAGAGTTTCAGTGAACCATTAATCTTGTATAGGTTTGTCGAATGGGACTGTGTAATCAATTGGATGATTTTCTATGCATCAAAGACTTAGATGTGATGCATTTATCTTTGAAGGCAGCTTTGGCAAACACGATCCTGTATTTTGCATGTTAATCAGGTAGCAGGAGGGAGGCTATTGCTACTATTTTTTTTTTAAAGATTTATTTTTTATTTATACATACAAGCTGGGGTACAGGCCAGAGGTGTGGGGCGGCGAGAGGGCCCACCAGAGACAGAGCGGGGAGCAGAACAGGCAGATCAGAAATACACTGCTGAGAGGAGCAGCGGGCGAGGCAGGAGAGGTCTGCCGCACCATGTGGGACTCTCCCCGGCCGGGCATCAAACTCGCGTCGCCGCTGCCGACAGCTCCACAGCGCAGCGCCCAACCGCTGCGCCACCAGGGAGGCCCTATTGCTACTATTTTTTATGAACCCAACAATGAGTAAATATGTGTTGCTTCAGTCTTACCCCAAACCCTTTGTTTTATTGCGAGAGAACTCTGTGTGCCCATATAGCTTTTAATGGAATCATTCACTTCCAGTTATTCAAGTTGGATCTTTTGCCATTTAAAGTTAAAAAAAAAATACTTAAAATTAAGAAACTTTCTAACTTTGGTAAAATGTAAAAAATTGTGTTTAGATGGGAACACCAGGCAAATAATCCTTAAAGGTCTCATAAAAACCAAAGTATTTTCTTCCTGATGGAATCATTTGTATGCTAACAGTAGAGAATTTTTGGATGAGAAAGAATGGTTTTCCAATGAGTCAAACCTAGTCCTCAAGTGTTCTCATTAATGTCTCAGATAAATCTGTGCTAACGCTGAAGCACTTTGTGCCTAATTTCGAGTTCACCTTTGAATTGAGCTCCCCCCGCCCCCGATGGTAAAGGGGTGGTGAGTAGCAAGGAAATGGGGAAGCCTGGCTAGGGAAATGACAGAACAGCTTTGCAATTGTTCTTTGGTTTGGCTACCAGACGCTTGTGTTCTTGAGCAAGTTTCTAACCTCTGTTCTGAAATTCCCTAGTGACGCGGATGCCTGTACTGGTCTAGAAGGCAAATTGTGAGGATTAGATAAATGCTGCCAAAGGTTAAGGAAGCAATTCAGTTCCTACACTACACATGGGATGCTCTCATTGGGAATAGAACACCAAATGGAACCCTGACATGAGCTGTCTAGAATGACGGGTTGGGTAACTTAGGACCCCAACAGTATAAAAGATGCTGGTTCCCTTCCTTCCCTTTCTTACCCTCAGCTTTTGTTTGTGGCTTTATATGCAAGAGTGTGAGAGAAAAAGGTTGACCACTGGGGAATGTAAAGAAGTTAAGAGAATGTTAAGTAGCCACTCCTGGGAGGAATAAAAATTGAGAAGAAATAACATGGTTGAGAATTGTCTGTCTCCTGTAGTATTGATTATGCTAACAACCTTTGGAAATAATGTTTTTTCAGCTTCTAACATTTTTATTAAGATATGGATTAAAACTTTCAGCTAATTTTTAAAATACAGCATTAATTGCTAAATAGTGAAAGATGATTCTTTGGTATAGACCTTCTTTCAAATACAGAGGATTTTTTTTTTTAATAATTAGGGATGAAAATATAAATAACCCAGTAGTTTTGGAAAGCATAAATACATTGAAAAATTAACTACCTCTGTTTTCTGAACCATGTCTTTAAAAAGTGCTATTGATTGAAGCAAACATCATCTCAATATTGATAATCATGTTCAATGGAATATCTGCCATTTTTCATTTTTACAGATTATTTGATTATGAAAACAATTTGAAAAGCTGAAATATAAACTATAATAAGTTCTATTTATAAAATATGTTGATAAGTATTGCTTTTTCTAGGGAAAATAACTACTGATAAAATGTGACATTTTTTCATACCACAAGCATTTCCTATAGGAGTGAAAAACAAAATATTTAAATTTGTAATCAAATTTGCATAGTTTATTATTGTGGAAAACAATGTGGCAAAATACCTATATCCGATTAAGTTCATAATTGAGAAATTTTGCTAATAAAATAGTCTCAAAATAAAAATTCTAACTTTTCCAAAACTTCCATAACTATTTTAAGACAAAGAATATATATATAAAAAAAACCTTTCTTAAAAACATTATTTTGGGTGATTTGGATATCATTTGTGTTACCCCATGCAAAATGAGTAATAGATGTGCAATTGAACTTTTATTAAATAACATTTATACTTTCTAAAATATTTAAACTTTAACGGGAATATGTAATGAAGCCTGTATGTGTTCTGACTATCCCAGGTTCTAATTACATATGACTGTGGGATCTCACCGGTCATCCTCAATTCAGTGTATCATGCTTTCCTAGAATTTGCATTCTTTGCAGGCACTCGTTAGATGAAGAGCAGACAGTGATGACTAACAGAGGAATCCAAACATGTCTGTGGTGTATTCACATCTTTCAGTATTTAATTTCATTTGATAAAACTGCAAATGTGAATTAAAAGGCATTTCCTCCCCCCCCACCCCCAGAACATTTGGATGAGGAATAAAGAGGAAACTGCCTTTGCTTCATGGAAAACATGTCCCGGAGAAGTATAGTACAAATGGTAAGTCAGTTGTTAGTCCACTGCCCCTGCTGGATGGAGGTAAGCCAATTATTTATTCTCTAGTGCAATTAATCTTGGAAAGTGTCTTATAAACAAAGAGCAGACTGCACGGAATTCTTAGAGTGGGCTTACAACTCAGATAACAAGATTAAAATTTTTATACATAAAATGGATTTGACATCAGAAAACCTTATTTCCTTGAGAAGCAAGCAAAGAAATCTGCTCGATTCATTGGTTATAAATTTCTTTAAAAAAATGAAACATTACTTTCACAAACTAAAAATTACTCTAAGTAAAAATTAAAATGTTCTTAGATTTCTCTTTTAACATGAATGCAATTTCCTCTCTGACCCGTCCAGCAGGTCAGGTAATTTAGTGGGACTCGAGGGGGCACCTCCTGAAAGAACCAAGGGGGAAAAAGGGGCAGGAGACCAAGCGCGTAAAGAAAGACAGAGTCAGTCTGAGATGCGTCAAGGTCTCGTTTATTAACAAAGGAGCTCAAGCTTATATAGGGGTCTTGGGGAGGGGGGAGGTAAAGGAGAGTTC
>PVIJ01019807.1:0-22547 GCA_004024925.1 Scalopus aquaticus | reverse complement strand
AAAAAAAAAAAAAGAAAAAAAAAAAAAGAAAGTCCCTGCGCCGCAGATCCCCTGCCTGCTTGAAAGGTGACTGGTCTCAGCTGTAGATAAAAAAGCAAATGTGACAGCAGGTGTCACAGGGGCTTTGGAGCAAGCAGCCTGGGAAGGCCTTCGGGGAGGGGAGGTAGGTGACTGAGAACCGAATGAAAGGAAGAAGCCATGCAAGGGTGGGGGCAGGAGGGTCAGGCCAAGGGCGCGGCCAGAGCAAAGGCACAGAGGACGGAGCAGCTGGTCTAGAAGGTGGGCTTCCTGGGCCCCCCGCACGGCTCTCTGGCCCTCCACCAACTGCCCCTGCTGGGGCCTCCCTCAGGCTACGGGCACCCAGACCTGCCCCGTGTGGGAGCCAGAGGCTGAGCCAGCCCTCTCCTCACCTCTGCTGTTCCTCACCATGGAAGTAGGGAGTTAAGGTGAACAGTAGAACACAGCCATCCCGTTGGCAATTTGTTATCTCTTAGCCAGAACATCCCCTAAATTCCTGAGCAGGATAGAGTGGGGCCCTGGGCATATTGTCAGTTTTCTAACTTTAGGAAAGAATTTGACCCAGGCCTGCTGAGGGGCTTGAAAATGGTCTCTGTGCAGGCCTGAGGTGTGGGGGAGAGAGACCAAGACATGTCTTCTTTTTTGTTCTTTGCAATTGTAACCTGTTGCATTCATAAGGGAAATCCTGCTGGAAAACTTTTAAACACAGCACACCCAGGATTCCTGGGGTGGGGTGGTGGTGGGGTAGGGAGAGAATAGGCGAGCTAAATGGATAGGTAGGCAGGCAGATGATGGATAGGCAGGTAGGTAGGTAGATAGATAGATGATAGATAGATAGATAAATGATAAATAGACCAATAGAGACAGACAGTGGTTGGGAGCTATCTTATGAAAATGAAAATGAGAGGCCTCTACCACTAGGCAGCTTGTGGGCGCGCCTGGAGGGTGGGTTTGAGACCTCAGCAGGCCAGCTGGGAAGGGCCTTCTCCAGGCCTCCCACATCCACCCCCTGGCCCTGGCCACTGCCCTTCTCAGCACCGAAGGCCGTGCCCATGTGCAAGCCTCGAACTCCTCCTGCCAGAGAGGACTGGGGCATGTCCCCAGGGCCCCTCAGTGTGGACAGGAAGCCCGTGATCCATTTACCCAAGACGTCACTGGACACGGGACCCTGAGCCCCTGGGACACTTGGCAACTCTGCCTGTGCTGCAGGTAGCAGATTCGGGGGCATAGCAGACACCGCGCTTTGTCCCAAACACATGGAGGAGGCGTGGAGCCAGTTCCTGGCAGCCGGGTCTGCGGTTCTCGGGGAAGGCCGGGCAGCTGGGAGGGGCTGCTCTGAGACAACCCTGCACAAGCTTCCGCTGGCACCGTCGAGGCAGGTGCGCCTCTGCACACCGCTGCCTCTCTGGCTCTGTCACTCCACACTCTGCCAAGACCCCTGGAGCACCCGCTGTGCCAAGCCTCGAGTCACGTGAAAGCATGTGCATCCCCGGCCTCCCCGGCACGTAGCAGGGCTGGTGGGTGACACAGATGCGCCCACCTTGTCACCAGGCCTTGGAGAGCAGGGCGTGAACACAGTTGGGAAGAGGTGTGCTGTCCCAAGGCCAGCGCAGGGGGCCACACACTCAGAAGGTGACTTCTCATATACAGGACTTGTCGGTGCTCAGGGCTCAGCGGAGTGGGCATCGGGCCTGCTTAGCCCAGTGCCGGCTTCAATCTTGTGCTCTTAGGGCAGAGCCGGGGTTTCCGGCATAAGGGAGTATCCCCGGTTCTAGGGGATGAATGGGCTGGGTCAACATGTGGGCTCAGCAAATGGGTCACCTCCCATCACCTCCGCTGAGAGGCTCAAAGATTTTGGGACTCACCCCTCCTTCCCTATCTAGAAAAGGCCTCTCAGCCCCATCCCCATGAACCAAACTCTCTGTTTCTTGGCAGTCACTGGCCTCTGACCTCCTCTCAGGGCTCGCTACCCTCCCGCAAGAACAGAGGCGACCATGAACGCACCCCCAGGACCGCGACACGGCCGCCGGCCTCCAGGCAGGCTTGGGTGGTCTGGTGGGGGCATGCAGGGGGTGGGGCTGAGGTACAGATTGATCAAGGGGGCCCTCAGATTTCTTTTCTGTATTTTTAAATTCTGATTATTTCATATACAGCCTTCTGATGGACTCATTTACTGGGAAGCTAAAGATACTCTTAAGTGCCTAAAAATAAACCTGAACTGCTAAAAATTCAGCATTTCTCTCCCTTGCCTCCACCAGCTGGGCCTGTCTGCTTTCACTCCAACACCATCAGGAGCTACAAACAAGATTTACAAAAGCGAACAAGTTTACACGGGCCTGATTAGCAGATTCTCTTTTATCTTCAGTTTGCCAAAACATTTTGGAGATGTTATTATTGAGACATTTTTTCTTCCTTCCTTCCTTCCTTCCTCCCTTCCTTCCTTCCTTCCTTCCTTCCTTCCTTCCTTCCTTCCTTCCTTCCTTCCTTCCTTCCTTCCTCCTTCCCTTCCTCCTTCCCTCCCCCCCTTCTTCTTTCCTTCTTCCCTTCCTTCCTTTCTCACCCTCCCTTCCCCTCTCCTCTCTTCTCCCTTTTTTTCTAATCACTTCAGTTTTGTGACTTGTCCTTCTTTATTTCATTTTATTTTTTTTAATATATATTTTTATTGTTATTTATGTCTTTTACATTTTGTATTCCCCTTGGGTAGCCCACCACCAATTCACCCGTGATCCATTTCCATCTTTATTTTAGTACCTAGGAAAAGTTTTGTCCAAATGACATCTTCCAAAATGTTCTCATCTGGTCTGCTTCACCTCCTTTTCTTCTTTATTTTAGGAGAGATTCCTGGCCTCATGAATTCTATGAGGATCGCCTGAAGACCAGTTAAGAATAAACCTGTTAAACCAATAAATTACACTCACACCCTCATTTCCAGAGGAACCCTTTTACATAAATATCTGCCATAGAAATAAATCAGATAAATTAATAAGAACTCCCTCCTCCCCCCAAACCAAACAGTGAACAGTAATGGTTATCAGGCCAGTTAAAAGAATAAACCTATTAAATAAATAAATTTGCTCTACACCAATTTATGTCACCAATGTACTTAAGGGGAAACCTTTTAAAGGAGTAGATTTACAGTGCACACACACAGATCTCCACTGGGTATGTGTAATTATGCATAAGAAAGGCATTACTTTTAAAGTGGATGAATGGGCGATACTTTTTTGATTTACTGTTAGAAACAGAAAAATGGTAATGGCATGAAATAAGCGTTTGCAAACCCATTTCGGAAGACAGGAAATGCTTGATTTACCTAGGGCACCCATCATGTTCTGTATTTCAGATCGAAGTAGATAAATGGCAAGGCAAATGGATATTTGGGGGGAAATCTATAGCCTTTCTGTCAACTCTGCAAGTTAAATGTTTGGAATAAAAACGCAGAGAGTGTCTGTGTGTGAGGAAGGAGTCATGATTTATCAGCAGGCCAGCAATGCACGTGGGCAGTGCTAAGCTGCGTCCCAGGTCCTCCCCATGGCACCCCCTGTCTTTAGTTTCAAAATCTGGTGTCCAGGGTGTCTTGCCTTGGAACTTAACCGTGATTCTTGTTCTGCTCTCTTCCTTGAGCTTGAAAACCTGCCTATGCCACCCCCCGTCAAGAAAAGGAGAGGAGATGCCCTAGAATGTACCCCAGCATTGTTTTTCTGGACACATGGAGCTATGGGCCTTGGTGTCACTCACTAAACACCAGACATTAGCCTTTATTGAATGCCAACTGTGTACATGCGCCTGTGTCCCTCGCCACTTACAAACACCGACAAGATCCTGAATTTCATACAACTCAGTATCTCCCAAGGCAGAAATCAATATGGATAAATTGGCCCAGGATCTCAGGAGCCAGGTCTACATTCAAACAGAGGATTAAAGCGAGAGCCTAAACCCTGTTTTCCTAAATATCCTGGGCTCCCGAGTCTGCTCAGGATATGTCCTATGCTTGCTTTCCCTATTGTTCACAGCCGCACCATTAAGCTGTCAAACTGGACCAGGTGGCGGCCCAGATTTCAGTCCCAGCTCCACCGGTCACCGCGTCCCACTGAGTCTCAGTTTCCATGTCTCCAAAATGAGAACAACCATCTCGTAGCCCGTGGTGGTTAAAGGAACGCACCGTGGAGGGCAGTCAGGAGCCGTGACCGTGCCCGGTTGGCTTCATCATCAGGGTAGGTGACGGGCTGTGCGTGCAGTTCTGTCCTAGGTGCTCCAGGGACTGAGAGGTCTGGATCATGGCTCTGCCTCGAGGAGATGTGTGTGTTCTTGTGCACGGGAAAGAGAGAGGAAATCGAGTACTAGGGGCAGCATGCGTGCTCCCGCAGCTGCTGGAGGAGGGTGTGAGCTGAGCTTTGGTGGTCTAGTCAGGACGGAGACGGGAGGGCTTTCCAGCCTGGGCAAGCACCTGGAGGGGCAGGTCTCTGGAGGTGAAGCATGTGGGGAGCATCAGGGGTGCAGGACGAGCACCAGGAGCCCCAGGACTGCTCACAGAAGCTGCTGTCCTAACAGTCCACCTGCGGCCACGCAGCCTCTGTCAGGTCCCGGGCTCGTCCACCCAGGTCCAGCCTCGCCAAACAGTCACATCCGACTGGCGTCTCTCGCTGCTGCCCCGGCTGCGGGGACTCTGCGCGAGGAAAATCTGTGTGACGGTTTTCCCTGGTGGGGCCCCGGTGAGCCCGCCCTGCCTCCTGCTGTGGCTGTGACTCAGTCACAAGTGGCCCCGGTCACTCTGGGTCATCAGCCCTGGCTGGGGCCTCCTGCTGCCCAGAGGAGAGGGCAGGAGCTCCAGGAACTCAGCAGCTGGCAGATTTACACAGTCAGACAAGCTAATATCTTTTGACCAGCTTAAGAATAAATACAGCCCAACAAATTGTCGTTTTTATGGGTATTTACAACCAAGGCACTTTGTAAACCTAAGAACTAATATTTCCCAAAGGAAATCTGGCTCTCGATTCTTGATAAGTTATTGGAAATTCAAACCAGCCCAAGTCCAGGAGTTTCTCTCTCTATTTTGGGCTACAGAGGTGTGACCTAAAACAGACTTAAGCTTGTCTGGACCAAATCACAGGGAGGCACCAAGGCATTTAATTAAACAAAAACACCCACAGTATAATCACAAGCACTGATGTAGCAATAACCATCCTGGGGCACTCTCCCAAGCCCTTGCCAAGTATCTGCTCACTTAATGAACTCAAAGACCTTATGCTACAGGTGGTAAGATTATTCCCACTTCACAGATGGGGAAACTGATACAGAGGGCTACAGTCACATTCAGGGAGAACTCCTCCAGAGCAACTGGAAATCTACCCCCAGCAGTATGCTTCAGTTAAGAAAGTACAAATGAAACTGACATTTAAGCCAAAAGAAATAAAGAAAAAGAAATATGGAAAGTGCTGGCTTGCAGGAGGCTTGGGCAGCGGCGCCACCACTTGCCAGGTTTCCTAACATCTTCCAGCTGCCCTCTGCTTGCCTGGGGTTCTCACAAGGGCTCGCCCCAGACTTTAAACCCACCTCTATTAGAGTAGAGCGTAGGGTGGGAAGGGGTGTCCACTTTTCATTGGTCAGACTAGGCCACGTGTCCCGCCCAGGCCCAGTCAGCGAGGCAGAGAGTGGGGCTGGACTAGCGGGCCTCGGTGAGCAGGTGTCGCTTACCCTGAGCAAAAGTCCACTTGGAGGGTCCCAGAAAATCCCAAATGAACGGAGCCGCTCGCCCAGGAGGCCTGCCACCCTCCAGCAGTTCCATCCCCTTCCATCCCCTTCCATCCTGGGTGCTGCAGCTACCCGAATTCTCTCCACAAGGGAGAGCCACTCCTGCCCCCCTCACCTCCCGGGCTTCTGCTGGCCAGGCGGGCCTTCTGACCCAGGACATCGCAGAGGGCAGCGGCGCCACGGCTGTGCGCAGATGTTTGTGGGGTGGGGTCCGGCGGCAGTGTGGAGGCCCGAACTGGGCCTGCCTTGAGCAAAGCGATTGTCACCATTTTGCCCTGGACCTAAGCGTACTCGCAGCCCCTCAACGCGCTGAAATGAATAGTTTACCACCAATGGTTTCATTTTCTGTCTCCCTGGTCTTGTCAATGGTTTTGCATTTGGCGACACAAAGCTTCATTTAACCCCAGGGCAGGGAGAGTCCATGCAAGTACAGCAGGTCAGAAATAAGAGGTGGGGGAAGGGGTGGAAGGGGGCTCATGCTTTGAATATCCAGGGCCCTCAAACCCAGGGGTGTTTCCCTCAAGAAACACAGCAGGGGAATGGAGAATGGGGAGCCATCCCTCCTGTGCAGAACAGGCACCCCCACCCTGCGATGTTGTTCTAGAGAACAACAATCCAAAACAAACATCCAAACTCAGCAAACATACTTTTTTGACAGCTTGAACATTAGGGAAAAAAAGAGCCAACAAATGTTGCATCAAAGCAAAGCCCTCTCCCCGCAGTGCTCAGTCTGGGGACTCCCTCCTTGTCTGGTGGGGGCTGCGGGAGCCTCGATTCTCCAAGACCCTGCTTGTCCACGGCAGCCGGCGGGCTTGGTTCTGGGGATATGATAACTGGGCCCACCCATGCCCAGTGGGCCTGGTGGGGGCCTGAGCAGCCCTCCCAGGTCCCAGCCGGAGCGCAGAGCTGGCCTGGGAGAACAGAGATGGCCCGGATGCCATTGACCACGATGACAATCCTGGGCGTGCTAAGCCACAGCCCCACAGCCCAGCGTTGGGCCTTTCCCTGCTCCAAGGGAGAGGCAGAGTGGGGGGCTGGGGGCCAGGCAACACCCACAGATCCAGGAACAGAACATCCACCAATCGGTGTGGAGGATGAAGGTGGAGTGAGGAGGCTTCGGGAGGCTCTAGGGACAGGAAAACATTCAAAAGGAGAGCACTGAGCACCCCCAGGGACCAGGACAGCCCCATGTTTAGGGTGTCGTGGCAGGTGAGGGGGGCATAGGCAGTTGTACCCTGAGCTAATCCAAGGGTGTTTCTTCTGGCCTGACTTAGCGAGGGCTGAATCCTGTCCCCTCCAATATTCATATTCTAAGTTCTAAGTTCCAGGATCTCAGAAGTGCCTGATTTGGAGATAATCTTTAAATAAATAAGTTAAAATGAAGTCACTGGGGGCCTGAGCCAGCGTGACCGGTGTCGTTATAAAAAGAGAAGCATAGGCCCCCACAGAGGGACAACCGCGTGGAGACAGCCCTTGTCAGGTCGGGTGAAAGGCTGCGGAAGAAGCCAACCTGCTGACACCTCGATTTCATTCTTCCAGGCCCCCAAACTGGGAGAAATTGAATTTCTGTTCTTTAAGCCCCTCTTCCCTTTTGTGGTACTTTGTTATGCCCTTGCCTGCCTGCTGCACCCCTAGTAGTGAAGCCAGCGCTCTGTGGGGGTCGGGGGGCTATTTCAGTTAACAGCAAAGAAGCTCCTCCTTTCCTTTTTGCTCTGCAGGGCTGGGGGCAGTAGGGCAGTGGGCAAGCAGGGTTCTGGCATTACTCAGTTCTTGTTTATGAAATCATTTTACCACCATCAGAACCTTGATAACTTTCATGCATTCTTCCATAGAAAGTGCCAGACTTTTGCCTGCTGTTTGGGGGAGCCCTGCAGAGAGAACGTTTTCACCTCCCTTATCTCAGACACTGTATTTCTATTAATGCAACCAAATTGAGCATGACTTTCCTGCCAGCCTTTGTCCTGTAGACCCACATTGGCGCTGGGGCAGGACACCCAGCACTCTGTTTTACACACATTTTTGTTACTGAGCACAGTCTCTGCTCTTTATCATATTCTTGGGTTTGGGGGTCCAAATATTGGACTTTACATTTGTCCTGTTAATGTTTGGTCATGTGACCTTACATCAGAAAGTGAACCCAGCTGTGAATTTCAGAATGGGGGGCAGGTACTAGGAAGTCTCTGAGTGCATGTCTCCTGCAAAGCTGCATCTGCAGTGTCCTCAATGTCTCCTATACAAGCCCAGCACCCCCACCATAGGGCTGGCCCCAAAATGTGTCCTCAGCAGTAGGAGGCACTGGGCACCCCTTCTGAAGTTATTTGCTCCATGAAGCTGAATTTTTTCTGTTATGTCAACAATTATTTGGTTCCTCTGAGGTCTAGCTTGGCAAGGAAGGGTAGGATAATGCCGCGTCCATTCCCCTTACTTACCAGTTTTCAAAATAATGATTTAGTGAGCCCACATCCTGCAGGGGCAGGGAGGATCGTAGAATTTACTGTGCAAACTAGAACACAGCTGAGCGTGAAAGGGCAACAGGCTGCTACAGGACTCTCAGGGCCGCCTCTCCAAAGGTGACCAGTGAGGCTTAAAAATCGTAACATCGCAGGTTTAAACACAGTTCATTTGTTTCAATTCATTGCAGCTATTATTCTCACTGATACTCAGATTGGCCATCTTTGGCCAGCAGGAAAACGCACTCTTTAAACCCCCATCCTCACCCAACTCCGGTGAAATCATAGGCCTGATGAGCCTTTGTTTCCAAGTGTGTACACAGAGCACGTGGAACTCAAAATACGCACCAGCCGGTTCAGCCAGCTCAGCCACTCTCCTCCTGGGCACCAGGGTGGGCTTCAGCTCCATTTTGAAAGCGTGTTGAAGGAGTCAGAAACGGGCTCTGAGGAGAGTGGCTGCTTCGTGGGTCCCCATCCCAGCGGGGGTGCAAGAGGACAGCAAGGCCCTCAGCCAGCCTTCCTCTGCCCAGTGCCCCCGAGCGGGTAAGGGGCCACCTTGACAGGAGGGCTATGCCCTCCCAGAATCCAGGCCCCTTCCACCACACTCTGGATACCCAGCACCCGGCACTGTCTGCCCAAATGGCCCCAGGACTGTTTCAGGACCTGGGCAGACCCCAGGGCTCATACCTCCAGGTTAGGGTCCTGAGCGGGGCAGGTGGAGAGATTTTTCTTCCTGGGGGACATTCGGCAATGTCCTGGGCATTTTTGGTTTCCTTAACTGGGGGAGGGGTGCTAGTGGGATCTAGTGGGTAAAGGTGGAGGGTTTAGGGTGCTTATAGGATGGCCCTACAGCAGAGAATTATTGGCTACAAAATGCCAATTTTTTTTGAGGTGCCCAGCCAGGGGTGGCTGAGGGGCAGCATTTGCAGGATGGAGGGTCAGCACCCGGCACTCCGGCCGTGTCCTCACACGTGAGACAATGTGGGCAGAGTGGAGGGTGGTGAGAGGAAGAGCCAGGCTGGCACCCTGGCGGCCATGCCCAGCATGGAAACCTTGAGTCTATGATTTCTAGAACGGAGCCTGGCCTTCCAGATCCTTATGAAGTTATATTCCTCATGGCAGGGAGTTAGAACACGCTTGTTTACAGCCTAGAAGGTAAATGTTTCGCATGCAATGTACCGTCCCTGCTTGTGCGCCTGCTCAGAGACCTGGGCAGAAATGAGGGTGGGTCTCTGCAGGGCCCTGGGCATCCTGTGGGCAGACACTTCCCCGGGATGGCTTTTGAGATTCATCGCTCAATCGGCAAGTATTTGTTGAATCCCCACTGTGTGCAGGCAAGTTGCTGGGTGCTGGGGATGCCTAAGTCTAGGACAAGAGGCCACCAGTGGGGATGCCACGGTTTACATGAAAGAGGTGGTGGGGCCCCGTGAGATGCCAGCACTGGGCTCAGGGCTCTGGGGCAGGTGCCCTGTGGAACTGCAGTGTTTCCTGCTCATCTCCCCCCAGGGAACATGGGGTGCCCACATGGCCCCTCTGCCACCCTACGCCCAGATGGAGTGTCTCTTTTTCAGACCAGCCTTGGACACTGCTAAGACCACCCACCCCACAACCCTCAGAAAGGTGTATAATAGGATCCGAACCGGACACACACGACAGTGACCTTTGATCACCAATGTGCCCATTTCACAGACAAGGAAACTGAGGCTCCAGCTTGCATGAGGCTGTGCATGAGGGAATGGCAGAGGCTTGGTTTAGTCAGATCCACCAGTTCCCATAGCACCTGCTGCCTGCCAGCTGCCCTTACCACTCAGGCTGCCCCCAGGGCGTATAGGTGGGGAAGGCTTTCAGAAATACCAGCATTCTTGAATCTCTGAGGTCTCCTCCTGGTTCTGCTTCACTAGACTAAAGGGCCATCGTCAGGGCCCCGGGTCCTGCCCTGAACTATGTCACTAGTAACCCTGCCCTTAACGAGCAATGGTTCTAACCTACAGACGACACAGGGGTGACCTTATTAGGGGATTTGTTTCTCAGTGGACCGGCCATGGTTACCATGAGTAACACCCACCTCTTCACCGACCGCCCTCTCTCCATGGGAAGGTCCTTCTCTGTACCTGGGGCCCAGCTGCAGCAGGTCCCTGCTCTCCTGAAGTTTTGTTCAGGCCTGTGTTACTGCCACTGACCATCAGAGGGCGCTCAGCCAGAAGCTCCTATAGAGATGGCTGACTCTGGGAGGGCACTTAGTCCAGGGAGGGTACTTAGTCCAGGGACTAAGATGCTTAGTCCAACGCATCTTCAAGAAGAAAACAGCTAAGATTGCACCACAGACACTGGACAGCCCCCTCGCCCCCCCCCCCCCACACACACACTGACCTGTGGAGATTTCAGTTCAGTTTTTCAGGCTTTCTACCATCGATCCTGTTAGGTAGATCCTACCTTGTGCTGCATCTTGCAAAAATCAAAATTCGGTGCCTTGCAGAGAGCCCCATTTCAACCCATGAAGACCCACAGAGCCCCTGCTCTGTGGCTGGGAGTTGAGAAAGAGGCCAGAGTTTCACCCCTTGCCCCTGGAAGGAAGCTGACTCTGGGTGTGGGTCCAGGGAAGGAAGGGTCTTGTTACCTGAGTATGAGAGGTTGGGGGCAGGGAAAGCAACCAGCTTTGCTGTGGGAGATAGAGATTCACTCTGTATCCCCTCTGCCTAGACTCAAATCCTGCTTCCTACTGTGCGGCACTGTGCAGTTTCCTTAGTTTCTCTGTGCCTTAATTTCCCGTTCTGTAAAATGGGACCGTTGGGATGCCTCTTAGAAGGATTCAGAGAATTCACAGGGAAATGGTCAGCATGAATGTCAGCATGCAGTAAGTCTTAGCTCTCATCATCATCATCATCATCACACGTGGGCATATTTATATTCTTATTTATATCATCATTATACTTGCACTGGGTCTTAACAAAAGAGACTCATATCTGCCAGCCAGAGGAAGGAGGCCCAGCCTGGGGTAAGGTACAGAGGTGGGAGGGGTGTCACTGAGCAACAGGGACAGTGCATTTGCAGAGCTGGAGCTGCTTCAGAATCCTGGGCTCTCCAGGGCACGAGGAGGCAGCGGGGCGCTGTCCGGCACCCTCCCCCTCCACCCCCTCACCCTCGCCCCAGCACTGGCACTAAACAGGCTGCTGCTGTTTCTTCTTCTTCTATTTTAGAAAGAAAACTCATCTTGCTCCAGTATGGGGCAACCAGTAAAAACACGTTAATCTTTAACGTGTTAGCAAAACAGCCTCCAATTTGAATATTGGCTCTTCCTTCCATCTGTGGCAGTTTGCAGATTTTTTAGAGTGGCAGAATGCCTCGCCCATGTGTCAGCAGGCTGCAGAACCCTCCACTGCCACTGAACCTCCCCCAATGGTGAGGACCCCCATCCCAAACCCCTCGCCCCAGTCCCAGAACCACCCCATCCACTGCCTCTGCAGAGCGTAGACTCCAACGGAGGGGCTCAGCCTACTTCTCCCCAGTTTGGCACAATGAAGTCCCAGATTTGTAGCTTTGCAGATGGGTGAAATCACCACCATCCAAACTAACTGCAGAAGTCATGGTTCGCCAAGGACAGTTATTGAAGCAGGGGGAGGGGGATTATCATCCAAGATCCCTTCAATTCTCAAAGAAAAGCAATCCAGACATCAAAAAGAAAGAAAGGGCAGAATTAAAGAATAAAAGCTAGATCTTTAAGCAAATTCACCTCTTTGAAGACCTACTATATTGCCTTTATTTCTCTCTTTTGGGGATTAAAAATAACCCCGTGGAGTCTGCACGTGTGGCCTGAGGAAGGTCGTGTGCATGGCACCTCGGGGTGCCCCTGAGCCCTGAAGCCATTGAGGGCCCGCCTGTCCCCAGCCTGCTGCACCCCCAAGAGAGCTGCAACTGAAAGCTCAGTGCTTGGGAAACATACGCTGCTCCAGAGCTTGTCAAGTGGCAAAGAATCAAGGAAGGAATAAATAGCAATATTTTATAAGTTTTAAAATGCTATTTTAACACAAATACCAGAGCAACTATAGCATAAATCAACAGAGACACCCAAAAGTATGTTTGTACAAGAAATGTAATAAGCTGGTATGAAAAACAGTGTCAACTGGTGCAGATGGCAGAAAAAGCCAATATTCAAATGTATGCTGTTTTACTAACACATTAAAGATCAACATTTTGCTACCTGCTGCTCATGATAGCAGGATTAAAAAAACACACAACACACACATATACTCACGCGTGATATTCTAACCCAGAGAATGAAAGATTCGTAAAGAAATTGTCAAGCTCTTTCTATACTTCATCTGGTGGTTTTAAAGCTTCTGAGGTTCACAGAAAAATTTGCATCTGAAAATGCAGCTTTTTCCCAATCTGCCTGATGTTTGAGAAAATTAAGAGTGGAGGATGAGAAAATGCCCGGATTGCAGCCCTGAGGGGCTCCTGGTGGAGTAACGGGAACAGCATTAATCTGGGTACAGCTACGGCACCCCCTCTCCATGCACAGCACAGGATCCTGGCAAGGGGCTCTCTCAGGGAGTCAGCTGGGGGCCCCAAAGAGGCCGGTGAAGTAGGCAGAGTGGGGGCCTTAGCCCCTCATTGCAGATGGGCAAGCTGATGCTCAGAGATGGTGAGACAGCGGCCAAGGGTCACGGAGTCTAAAGGACGTGGGTGAGGGGTGAGACTGAGCCTGTAATCCAGCAAGAATGTTGCCAAGGAATCTCAGTTGTCCTGTGGTATTTCCCCTTAAATCTGCAGGCTTGGGAATCAGGCAGCCTGAGTTCAAATTCCAGCTCCTCCAGACCTGACCTTACCCGGTCAGGCGACCTCACTTGCGAGCTTCCGCTGCTTAGTCTCTGAGGAATGGAAAAAACAACAGTCTCCCCACAAGGGTGTGAGGTGTGAATGGGGTGCAGAGGCCAGATGCAGTGCTCTGTCAGGGCAAACCAGTGTCCGGGGAGACGGACATGACCCACCAGGAGTTTATTTGGTGTTTTAAAAAGTCTGAGGCCATATATAAAAATACACAGGTTTCCCTTAAAGATCTAGGTTGCTCTTTGTCTTGACAATCACATTCAGAAGGTCTAAGTTCCTACCTGGCAACTGGGAGCCAGAACCATAAGAGAAGCAGCAGCTCCTCCCAGGAGGCTTGGGCTGGACGCCCCGCATCTGATCATAGGGCTGGCCTGGAGGCCGCGAGCTGGGGGTAAGGTTGCGCCCGGCGCTCCCTTCTAACTCTCAGCCCCGTGCCACCCAGCATGCGGCTGCACAGGGCAGGGCAGCCAGGCTGAGAACCAAGGCGGGCTTCGCTTGGTAGATAGAATGGTGGTGACTCCCCAAACAGACAGGGAACCACGTTCTGGAAACTGTGAATGTGACATTGTTAAAAGGGTCTTCATCTATATAATTGCATTAGGCCCTCAAGATGAGATCATCCTAGATCACCCTCCTAAGTCCTAAAGCTCATGACAAATGTCTTTATGAGAGACAGAGAAGGGGGGACTTAGAAGAAAGACCAGGTGAGGACAGGCAGAAGCTGGCATGATGTAGCCACAAGCCAGGAGCCATCGGGAGCTGGAAAGACAAGGAAGAATTCTCCCCTAGAGACATCGGGGGCGTACAGTCCCAGGACACCCAGTTTCCAGACTTCTGGCCTCCCATTTGCGGTCCTTTGGTGGGCAGCCTCTGGGATTCAAAGGGGCAGGGCAGCAGTTCAGCCCCTCAGCAGCAAGTGGCCCTGACTCGATGCCCCCCCCATTCCAAATCCCACCCCCCCCCACTTCATGCACACCTGACCCCTTGGCTCAGACTCTGGGGGAACCCTTGGCCCCCGGGAGCTTTGGCTCTTGCCATCCAAGCTCCCGTCCTACTCAGCTGGTCGCACCACTTCCGAGCCTGCCACATCTGCCCCTCCGCCTGCAGCTCTCTTGCCCCCACCCCTAGCTCCCCGGGCAGTGGACCCTAACCTGAGCTGGCCTCTCTGCTGACCCCCTCCTGCTCGCTTGAGCCCAGAACCCAGCAGAGAGCCTGCAACATAAGGGGGGCTCGGCTAGTGCTGATTACACGTGGGTTCGAGTAAGGAGCATGCCCACACCAGTGGGGCACAAAGGAAAGGCGGAACATGTTTTGCCCACGACAAAAAATGCGAAAGTAGGAGAGTATCAAGTGTTGGAGAGGATGTGGGGAAAGGCTCATATTTCAATGGTGGGGTATACATTGGTACCTCTTTGGTGCAATTTGTGGGACATTAAAACATTTAAAAAACACAGTCTATGAGCCAGTGACCCCACTCTTCATATCCCCCCCACCCCGGTCTTCCTGTGCAGAAGACAGGACGCAGAGACCTGTGCAGAGAGCGTCCTGCAGCTGTAGCATCACAGTCAACAGCTCGCACTAACCTGGACATCGCGGAGGGCGAGCTGAATGGCAGTGAGGGAGCCGCACCCCGAGGCTCTGTGGCAACTAAGAAAGGGGACCCCTGGCAGTGCTGAGGCAGAACCACACACATGTACAAACTGCTCTTTGTTTTTTAGGAAGCTTCCCACAAAGCAGTACTGCCTACCCCCTGGCAGTGGCTCAGAATGGGGGGTGGTTTGGCCCCAGGAGATATGTGGTACTTTCTGGAGGTGCAGTCAGTTGTCACCCCTTGGCTGGAGATGCTACTGGTGGGCAGAGGCCAGGGGGAAGCTTAACATCCTACTATGCACAGGATAGCCCCCCCTCGCAGGACCATCAGCCCTGAATGCCGGTAGTGCCTACTCTAAGTGCAGGAGAAAATCTAGAAGGACAAGGTTGATGGCAGTGGGAGTAGTCCCTGGGAGTTTGGCTGCTGATCAAAGAGAACTTGGATGCTCTGGGTAATGTTTTCACTTTGTTTCCCAGAAGACACTTCTGTTGTGCTGCACATAAGCAGGCGAGCACAGAAAAGGGAGGGAGGGTCCGAGTGGACCACAGCACACCTGGAGCTGCCTGTCCCCACGCCAGGCCTGGTCTGCTGAGTGTGGCCTGTCGTGCTCCTGTCCACGGGCGCTGGCTCGGTGGGGGCTGGGAGCACCCCGGCCCCTCCTGCACTGACACCCCCAGGGAGTGTCGTGACTGCAAAAACACCAGTCACATATTAGGTTTTCACTTTCCCATAATGAATGTGAATTTTAGCAACTTTGCTGAATGTTTTTAAAAACAGCCTCTTTCACCAAAGCATCATTACCAGTACATTTGTTGCAGTTTCCTAACCAACTTCACAAAATCACCTACAGCTCACAGTTACAGGAACCTCCATCTTCACAGGCATCTGTAGATTCTGAAATTAACCGGAGCAGTGACATTTGTGGCGGCGCCGCAATGCTTGGCACAGACACGGGCCTCCCATGCTGCTCCAGCAGGTGCCGGGACCGGGGCTCAGGAGAACTTGCGGGGTCTTAGTGTTCAAGCCCCTGGTTGATACTGAACTGGTCTCCTGATAACACATCTAAGGTCCCTGGGGCCCCATGGTGACCCAGCTCTCTCCACTGTGTCCCAGTTTGGAGAGTCACTACCAGAAATTTATTCTCTGCATTTGAGGGAAGGGGAGAGTAGATAGACAGACAGACGGACAGACAAAAAGACAGATTTGCAGACACAGAAGCTGTTCATTACACACAATTCTACCACGACCATCCTTGTTCTAGTCTCCTTCGACATTGTCCCCAAGGAGAGCAGGCCAAGGAGAGCACCCACCCTCTCAGAGGGAGACTTTCTAGCTTCCCCGTCCTGTGAGAAAGGCAGCCGGGGCCTGTCAGTCATGAACAAAAGGAGGTCCGCGAGCCCAGAGGGACAGGGACATTGGTGTTGTTTTCAGAAGAGGGAGAGCAGTGGGCAGGGGCCACGCCCCAGGCACCAAGGCTGGCTTTTCAGCTCCAGGACAACAGCCTGGGGCTACAGCACTGCCCCCAGCCCGGCCCCTGCTGTCTACCCAGCCCAGGCCCGGAGCCCCCGCGCACCCATATGGCCTGTCCCAGCCTGGCTAAGGGGCCTGCTGCCAAAAACTAACTCCCCATCTATCTCTCCCCTTTCCCTCCCTCTCTGTCCTTCCATCTGTCCGTCCATCCGTCTGCCCATCCATCCACCCATCCATCCATCCATCCATCCATCCATCCATCCATCCATCTATCCATCCTGTGTCATTCTCCAAACAATAACTGAGTGCCTTCAATGCAAAAGGCACTACTCTAGGCACTGGAGATAGAGCATCTGATAGGCATAAGTTTGTTTTAAAACAATGTTTTCTAAAAATTTGAAGTAAGTGTTAATGCTGTTAATGCTTAACTTTTGGGAGAAATTATGTTAAAATTAAAGAAATTTCTTGTTTCTCTAAAAAAATCAAAAGATGTGGTAATGCTATGCTAAGTCCACATTGCACTCCTGGACACTGGCTGGAGGGCCACAGCAGGGGTGCCCTCTTTTCTGCAGCCCCCACTCCTCCCGGATGCCCTCCTCCCCCAACCCACCATGAAGAGTCACAAATGCAGGAGTTTCCATGTATCTTGGGGCACTGGAGGAAAGAACTGAGAGCAGGGATAGGAAAGGGGGATATTCCCAAGCCTGGGGGGCCTTGGGGTGCTCAGATTCCATATGCAATGGCTGCTCCCTCAGGACCTAGCAGGACTTCAGCAAGAGGAGAGGGCAGCTGGGCCTCCATCCTAAGGCTGAGCCCGCCAAAGCCCCATGTCCATGGAGCAGTCCCAAGAGGGTTAGGATCATCTCACTTAACCAGAGTCACCTCAAGACTGGAGAGGACTCCTAAATTTCTCCATAAAGCACCGAACACTTTGCATGATATGGGGGGGTGTGGAGTCCCAAAAGGACAGGAAATGTCCTTTTGGAATGGCCCCTCTACACATTGCATGGAATGAAATGAAATTCAGAGAAAATAATGTCTGGGGAACAACAGGCATTTGCCTCCATCGTCAAGAGCAGCCCTTGAAACTGGAGGCAGCAGGGGGCAGAGGGTAGAGGAGTGAGAGGCACACTCTGGTCTCCTGTGCCCACACACCAACCCACAAATACACAAACACCCCGACCGTGGCTGAACTGTGTCCCCCCAAAATTGGTACATTGAAGCCCAGTACCCTAGTACCCCCAAATGTATATGTGAAGTAAAGTAGGACCTTTAAAAAGGTGATTAAGTTGTGCTCGCTTCAGCAGCACATATACTAAAAAGGTGATTAAGTTAAAATGAGGTCACAGGGGTGGCTAATCTAAGCTGACTGGAGTCCTACAAGAAGAGGAAATCTGATCACAGAGGGAAGCAGGGGTGAGGAGGGCAAAACCACCTGTGTTACAGGGTATGGGCAGCAAACCCAAGGGGAGCATTGGGGGGAGGGGATACAGCCTCAGGAGAAACCAACCTGCTGACACCTTGATCTTGGACTTGGAGTCTCCAGAACTGAGAGAAAATGAGTGTCTGTGTTAGTCCCTTCTCGACAGAACTTTGTGATGGCATCTGAACTCAGTGACCCAACGCCAACCCCCAATGCTGCCCCCCGCCCACCCACTCTGCCCCCCACATTCCCAGGCCCCCGCCTGGACTGGTCCATTAAGTCAACACTCTGGACCCTTAGAGTTGGTTCATTAACTCGTCACAACCTTGTCAGTGAATGTTTTCAGGATGTGACAGGGCCTGAGCTAAGGTCCCTGCAAGTAACGGCCACAACTTGTGTTCTTGGGGTGGAGAGATGCCAAGAGTGTGTTTCTCTAAGCCCCTTCTGTGGGGTCCTTCCCGATTTCAGGGTACTCACTGTGGTACCCCTGGCTGTATGAGGGCAGTTGCCTCGCCAGTACAGTCACCACGGCCACCGGGCTTGATGACTGTGTGAGGCTAGTGACCTACGTCACAGTGAGTGAATAACTCGGGACTCTGCCAGCTTCCACTGATGAGTCAGAAGATGCTCCCCGAGCATGTAGGAAACGGGTCACACGGCTGTTCTCAAGGTGCAACAGCGTTGGGAGGTGCAGGTTAGTGGGAGCTCTGGTTACTGGGTTTCTGAGAAGCTGCCCTTGCCTGTATTCTGTACAGCTAGATTAGTCTAGACGACAGCCAGGTGAAATCTGAAGACAAGGGGTTCTTGATTGAACTCTCAAGGCCATCTCTTTTCAGGAGCTAGGAAGGAAAACTGTCAGAGTCACCAAAATGGACATTGACAAGCTTGATAGTCATGAAATATTCTTCAGGGACAGGCAGTCACTTCTGGGGGCCGCCACCAGGCAAGCCCCACCTGTGGCTTCAACACACTACTCCAGGCCATTCCACTCACATCTGTACCTCTTCAGGGGTGCAGCCTCGGGAGCCCTAGATCCAGGTGCTGCTGTGCTGCAAAGGAGAGGGAGGTTTGGGCAGAGAGAGACACAGAAAGAAGCCATGTGGCTGGCATGATGCAGCTGCAAGCCAAGGAAAGACAAGGATTTCGGGGAGGCGCCAGAAGCTAGGGAGATGCAAGGAGGAGCCCTCCCTGCAGCCCCTAGAGAGAGTGCAGCCCTGACTTGGGGCTGCTGGCCTCCAGAAATGTGAGAGAATGCATTTTCGGGGTCAGAATTCTCCAGTGTTTGTGCCTTTGTTACACAGTCCCAGAGATACACAAGAATGTGTGAGGCATTGCACGCCGGTCTCTGTCCACCATGGCGACCAGAAGCGGGAGCCTTTCATCTCTTGCCCCAGATGAAAGACCTTGCAGCCAGAGGGCCTGAGCACTTGTCAATCCAAGAATTCCAGCAAGTGACTGAAAGTCACAGAGTGAGGGATGAGGGTCCTGGGGCCCTGGTAGGTAACTTGCTCTCCCAGGCCTCTCAAGGGGCCTTTTGCTCAGGCTTCCAAAGGGCCCCTGCAGGAATAACTCTCGCAGCCAACCCTCTGCTTCCCCAGCCTGCCCTCCTAGCCTTGCCTCTAGGTGGCCCTTCTGCTTGGGGTGTCCAGCCTTCCCCCAGGTCAGTAAATGTCTTCAATGCCCTTCGTCCCTTTTCCTGCCCTCTTATTCAACTTCAAGAAAATTTATTTCAGCTTGATAGAACTTCTAGGCCTGCTATTTCCCGTAGGCCTTCCAGGGCTGAGTAAGGACAGCACTGGACATGAGATTATGCCCCCATTTGATGGCTGTGGAAATCACGCCTCTGGGGGTATGGAATGGTGGACAGAGAAAGTGGCATCCTGCCTTGCCAGGACTTCGCCTCCCTGAGCGCCCTGGAGCGCTCAGCCAGCTGGCACTTTTGATTCCGGTAACTGTAAAAGGAGAGGTGACTAAGAACTGGGGGAGGACCAAAATAGACAGAAGCAGCCTTTGGTCAGTGGTCTTGGAGCATGATTGGGGTTCCAGAAGCCCCCAAAGGGCCATCCCATCTTGGCCTACCTCTTTAGAGGCTGAAACCATAGGAAGCCATAGGAAGTCAGCAAGACCCAGACTCATCCTCTACCCCAAACACACACACACACACACACACACACACACACACACACACACACACACATGAAGCCTTCAATGCTCTCCCAGAGACACTTCACTAGCTCCCATGTCCCTGCTGAGTCCAGTCCCACCCACCTCAAAGCCTTTCCCTGTTCACACCCCCATGCTCTGCACCCTGGTCATATCACCCCCATGCTCTGCACCCTGGTCATATGGGCCTTCAGTTTCCAGAATGTGCTCACACCTGCCGCAGGGCCTTTGCATATGTTATTCTCGTGGTTGTCTGAGACCCTCTTCACTCCCTTCCCCTGCTAGGTAGCTCATGTACTTCCCTCGGGTCTCAGCCCAGAGCTCACCTCCCCAGGAAGTCTTTCCTGAGCAACTCAGAGGAAAGAACACATCCCACTTCCCCCTTGAACAGCTCAGATCTGCCTTTGTGGGCTGTCGTACACCCCACCCTTTTCTGTGGCAACATTTACCACAACTACTATGAGTACTGACAGTGCAAAGAGCCCTTGTTGGCCTTTCTTGTGTCACATGACCACCCCAGAGCACTCTTACATCCAGGGCAAGGAAGCCGCTGACTGATGGCCTCGTGGAGGCTCACCCTGAAACCAGGGAGGGCCACGGGGACACCCACTTGGATTGAAAGTGGGGATTGAAAGTGTTTCTCAAATGGAAATCACCCCAGGAAGGGGTAACAGCCACCAGCAGGCAGAACAACTTCCACTTGTCGTGAAGGCAAAGGCCCTGCCTCTTCACTGGGCTCCGCAGGGCTGTGCAGGGGACAGCGGCCCCCTGGCCTGTTGGCAGGAGGGGCAGAGAGCCAGCTCTTGCTCGGTGGAGCTGCTAGATGACATCACAGGGGCCACCAAGAGGCAGCAAGCAGGCGGCACAGGGGGCAGCTCGCCAAGGCTCTGCCTGCTGCCAGAGTGACCACGAGGTCCGGGTGTGGGGGAGGGGACAGCTGAGGCTGGGTCCCCCAACCGTCAGCGGATGTCCCAGAGGCTGCATTTGACTGTGGGGGTGCAGATGTGCAGCTCACACAGAAAGCAGGCAAGCAGATGAAAAGAAGAGGTCTGATAAAAAAAGTGGGCTGGGCGGGCAACAGTGACTGGGGTGAGGGCAGCTCTTTAAACCAGGAAGGCGCTCACGGGGACTGTTTCTCATGCCCACATCTGCGGGATGAGTTCTGACAGAGGGAAGAGCAAACGCAAAGGCCCTTCGGGGGGAATGAGTGTGGCGCGCTCTGGAAGGCAGAAGAATGTCCCCAGGCCTGGGACGTGGAGGCAGCAGCAGCCCTGGAGAGGAGCTGGCTTTTACCCCAAGAGTGGCGAGAAGCTGTTAGAGGAGGTTCAGGGCTAGTGAAAGGCGCCTTCAAGCTCTGAGTTTCCAGGACTCTGCGGTGGGAGAGTGGGTGTCTGCTGGGAAAGCCCCAAGTCCCAGCCTCACCCGGATGCTGCCTTTTAAAACACTCCCCGGCTCCTGGCGGGCTCCTGGCGGGCTCCAGCTGCCACAGAGCAAAGTTCTGACACTGCTTCTGAGTGAGGCAATGGAGACATCTGCTACATTGTAGACACAATTGGACACTTGTCAACATATTGCTCAGCCTGTAATTTCCAATGGCTCCATCCAACTCAGCCCGCAGTGGAGGTGGGGACGCTGAGGGAGGGGGCAGCTTCTGCTTGCCGAAGCAGGTTGAGAGGGGAGAAGGCGCCGTGTCCTCCTGCCATCCCCAGGTGCGGCGTCCACTTTCAGGGCGGTGACTTCCCCCAGGAGAGGCTGTCCCGCCAGTAACTGGCTCTGCCTCGCTGGCTTCCAGCACTGCACCGGCGGAGAGCTGGTCTGGAGCTGAGCCGACTGCAAGCTACAGGGGGCGCACCTCCTCCCAAGGACTCCATCCTCCCACCTTAGCTGTCCCCATCCTGACAACCCTGCCCCTGCCCCATGTCACCAGGACCTTGTGGCTTGGAAAGCAAAGTATCTGCGAGGGCTCACACAGCTGTAAGTGGCAGACCCATCACTTGACCCCTCCCCGGCCTGGCTCCAGAGCCTCATGGCCCTCAGTCACCCCTGAGCACCCACAGCTAGGACCTCGCCAGCATCGGAGGGACCAGAGCACTGCTCCCAACACTCCCTCCCTGGAAACGGATCAGAGAACAGAGAGGCTGG
Organism: Scalopus aquaticus; assembly: GCA_004024925.1. Classification (NCBI taxonomy): domain Eukaryota; kingdom Metazoa; phylum Chordata; class Mammalia; order Eulipotyphla; family Talpidae; genus Scalopus; species Scalopus aquaticus. Next base: position 712 of record PVIJ01019807.1, on the reverse strand, counting down.
GGACCCTGTGCCTCCAGGGGACCCCGTGTCAGAAATACCAGGGGTTGACCCTGCACCCCAGGTGGGCTAGACAGCTCACCCTGCGGACTTCCTTGTCCCAGCCTGGCCCTTGGGTGACGGCTGCGGACATCCCAGAATAACAAGTGCTGGGGATTCTTGAGAAGATTCCGTGGGCACTTTCCTGTGGTTTGGTTTTGTCTGTGCCCATCTGAGGGGGCAGGAGGGGGAGCTGCATTTGCAGCGGGCTGTCTGGGTGGTGGAAGGGGCTGTGTTTCCGGCTCCCCTCCTTCAGGATCCCAGGGCTGCACACAGCCCCCACATAAGCACATCTCCCTGAGCCACGAGAGGGCAACACTTCACCCAGGTGTGCCCCATAACCGGGCCTCAGGGAGGAGAGGTTCTGGGGCTGGGCCCAGCCTGAGGACTAGGACTGCCAGGTGTCTGCATTTCCTTCACTCCCCAAGGCCGGCCTCAGCGTGGGAAGGAGGCAAGGCCCAAGGAGGCTCTCACACACTTTCTTCTCACAGAAGAACTGAATCTCTTGCTCTGGCTTTGGCTTCAGAATGAGCCAGGGGCAGGGCTGAGTGGCTCACTCACCTCCACCCTGGACCAATCAACTGTTGCAGGGGGGAGGTGGAGGCAGGGAAGATAATCAGATGGGAGGAGGCCTATGGGGGCTATAGTGAGGAGCGAGTCCCCGTGTGTGTGTGTG
>PVIJ01019806.1:0-22553 GCA_004024925.1 Scalopus aquaticus | reverse complement strand
GCTGCGCTGTGGAGCTCTCGGCAGCGCACGATGCGAGTTCGAAGCCCGGCCGGGGAGGATCCCACATGGTGCGGCAGACCTCTCCTGCCTCGCCCACTGCTCCCCTCAGCAGTGTACTTCTGATCTGCCTGTTCTGCTCCGCCCTCTGTCTCTGGTGAGCCCTCTCGCCGCCCCACACCTCTGGCCTGTACCCCAGCTTGTATGTATAAATAAATAAATCTTTAAAAAAAAAAGTCTGTCTTCTTTTGGAAACTAAAAAGAGAAAAACCAAATGCCTATTGAAAATCACCTTCTAGATTTATTGCTTACACCTTGAAATCAACATGCAAATAACTTCTTTGTGCCCAGATCAATTTCTCTTCTTGATCCCAGAAGCTATTTATTAACATCTAAAGGCTCCCAGCAGCATTCACAAGACGGATTTTTGGCCCTTACCTTTCTAGCTCACCACACTCATTGGGTTGGGTTCCCTTTAAATTTGCAGTCTGTCTTAACATTCTTTAAGAACAATCCATTGAATCTAACTGTGGTTCACCTAAACCTAAATTCACTTAGGGTGAATTTCAGTTGTGGTTAACGTTAACAGAATTGAGCTTAAGACATAAATTATACCTCCCAAGTCTAGAATTTACAATGGTTAATGACTAGATGCAAAATTTACATATTTATGCAATTTACTGTGAGTAAGAGATGCGAGGTCTTTGTTTAGAAATATTCGATTTACTTTATTTACCTGTAGGATACATGTTTTCATGGATTTCTTTCCAAAGGAGGTTTTCTTGTGTTTGTTTCCATAGTGTTGTTGTTTTTTTTTTTTTTTTTTTTCATTATTCTGTGTGAATATCACATTATTATCTCTCTTGGAATGTTTGTGCTCTAGAGCTGTGTTAATTTGTGTTCTTTCCTAGTTTCCTGGCAACTTAAAGATCTCTTAAAAAGGAAAAAAATCTGGCATCTTCTTATTCCCAAATTTTAGCACATTCAATCCTGTCTCTCTAGAGGTCAGCTCTCCATTATTCTCAATCTCATAGTCACTTGGGAGTCACAAGGCAAAATTCCCTGTCTCCTTGGCCTTCGAGTGTGGATCCTTGGGATCTGTTGCTTCAGAAGTAGTGAAATCAGAGTGTGTGTTCACTACCAATGTCCACCCCCCAAGTAGACACAAGCAAATCAAACATTCTCTTTGCTTCTGCTCTCTTACCTAAAATAATTCCTTACCTGGTTTAGTAACAGTTATCTCATAAGCATTTGTGAAGGAAAATGAAGCACTAAATGTAAAGTTTCTAATAGACTTCCTGGGACACATCAGGAATTGAGTAAGTGTTTTGGGTGGTGACGGTATCCATTCCTGTGTGAAGATAAGGGGGTGCCCTTTACAAGATGAGTGGACTGGGGAGAAGGAATTAAGTGCAAAATCATTGATACCAATAAATAAAAACACTGGAGAACACTTAGACCTACCATGTAGTAGAAGATGGTGATGACGATGTTGGCAGTGACAATGATGAATAAAAGAAAGTGAAGCATTCATAAGACACAGACATATGTAACCACTTAGCACGAGCAAAACCTGCTTTTGAATCACAAATACCCAACAATAAGACTTATTCCATCATGGTCAAATTATTGATAAAATAAGCTCTAGGTCATTTAGAAAATAAATGTAAATTTCTCTTAACTCTGTTTAGTTGAAGAAGAATGAAAATCATGCCTGTCAATTTGGAAAGGTTTCCATTTTAAAAAATGTTAATATATTAAGATTTAAAAAATGCAATTATGTGTAACAATTTAGAAAACTGGAGGGTAAAATCCCTAGATACACATTTGTGGCTGAAGAGAATGGCACATTTGAAAGAAGGAAAAAATAATCTTAAGCTGGCAGCCTACATGTCTACCTGCTTTGCATGACTGCTTGGTATGCAGGCACCAGGTCACAGGTGGAAGACGTTGAGGACCATTATACAACGTAAATGTTTATAATATATCATAATTACCCGCACACCTGTGGTAAATAGCTTTGTGAGGTTCTATAGCAAAGATGCTGAAAATGTTCAACAGAGAAAGCAAAAAGTAAAATTCTAATTTTTTAACCTTTCATTGGATGGGATCCAATTGACATGTCTCATTAATTTGCAGAGCAACTAGCGAGACTGTGGAGTAGGTGTTTGTCTCTGAAGTGTCCTATTTCTCCCCAGTCAGCTCCCTGGCTCCCACCATCAAGCTCTCGGGATTTTTAGGGGTCGTGTGTCCTTTCATTATCTTGACTTCCTTTCCTAGAAAACCTTGTGCTTCAGTTTTGTTTTCAAAAACGTATCAGTTAAGTATTTCCAAGACAAGTCAAAAATTATAATCAATCATTAAAAAATTACTATAATACATGTGGCAATAATTTTGGCAAAGGCCCCCAATATTGAACTGACATGTGTTATCATTGTATCACAAATTAGTTCATTGGATTCCTTAGCTGTATGGTTTGAACCCAGTTTCCCTTAGTTGTACCCAAGAAAGGAACTTGATGTAAGTTAAAATATTTTGACAAATCTAAGGTTGACTCCAACAACCATGCACTTGGAAAAATTCTTAGAGATCCATATCATCTGAGGTAAAAAATACCTGCTTTTAAACTTTCTCTTGGATTTTATAAGTTGAATAAGAAGCTACATATTTGAACAGTCTTATCATCATTGTCCTTCCACCATCTGACCTCTTGACAATTTGCTAGTATTTCAGTCTTATACTAATGAGTAAAACAGAAAGATTCTCTGAAGTGGCATCTGTACTATGAGGATATTTCTGAAGGACTGTTTTCATTACAGCCCATAATATTCTCTAGTTACCATTGCATATTGGAAAAATTAGAAAACAAATGACATGCTTCTGAATACATACTTTTGCTTATTTACTTTTCACTCTTTACCCTCAGGGGACATTGAAAAGGCTCATGATTCCTGGTTTGATTGAAAAGTCAGATTCCAAGTTATGGTCCATCACATAAAAGTGCACGTATTTAAGAGAAAGATTTATAGGTGCTAGTGTCACTCACCTTTATCTTGTTTGAAGTCTCATTTTCCATTCATTCTGATTTCTTTACCCTCTAACCTTAGATTTTATCATTTATTTTATGGCTTTATATGTATAGCCCAACACATAAATAATAAGTTAATGTTTTCAATTTATTAAAAAAGAAAATAATGTCCTATGTCTTTGTCCTGGCCTCTTTCATCTCTTCTCATCAAACAAATATGCTAAATGATAAAAGTCACCCCAGAAATCATCACACTTCCCACCCTCTGGAGAAATAAGACCAACAACATAACAGAAACTGTATAGCTGTGGAAAGTCTCAGAAATGGATGCTGTGAGCATCTCAGCCAGATCAGATCACATAAAATCTTTCCCCCAGTTCTTAAGTTAAAGTTTGAAACTGAACTCACTTATGGGTCAGAGGTGTTCACAAAGGAATCAGCAAATGTTGCATGGCCCAGTGAGGCCGAATGTTGATATAGTTTTAAGAGCGAGAGGAAAATCTTTACCCCGTGAACTTGGTGAGGAGGAAACTCAGCCTGAGGCTCTATCAACAGGGAATTAATGAGCCGCAGGACATAAAGTCTAATAGAGAGCAAAGCATATTAATGAGCTCAAGGCTCATGTTCACCCTCAACCAATTAGTCTGAGAAGACCTACCTCGTGTCCCCGTTTCTGATTCTTCTTCAATGAATCATTCATGCTGCTGCCCAAGGTCAAAGCACTTCCACATTTCAGTTCCTCCCCAACTGAAAAAGAAGTTAAGACTATTATGTCTGGCATTCAAGGCTGCCAATAATAGTCCCAACGCTACTTTCCCCATCATCAGACATCTTCTCACCTTGCGCTCCAGTCAGACGTTTTGCCTTGTTGGGGTCTGAATAAATCATTCAATTATACATTCCTTTGGAATTTGGGGGGCACAGCTTGGTCTTTTATCCCCAAATATGTTTGCATCATGCTCTGTCCACATTCCACTCATTCTTCAGGACACAGTTCAAAGGCAAAATTCCCTCCAAAGCCTACCTGCGAATTTCAGTCTGTCTTCATCCATGTCACTTACACTAGGTTTTTGGATGCGCAGCACTTACAAAGATAAAGCCCCTAAGCTGAAAGACTAAGTGGGGATAATGCTAGTGTTGAGTTCAATGGATTGTTTAGAGAATTTAATATGACAATAAATGTTAAACCCTTAGGACTTGATAAATATTAATGACTTGGTGAATATTTATACTAGTGACATTTATGTAATCTAAACAAGGGCTCTCTGTCTCTGAGAGTAGCATAAAGGTGAACATACCCATGCTGATGTCCTAACAACCTCAAAGTACTGTTTTCAGGTTGGTTTCTTTACTCTCTTGGTCTCTTAGACACTCACTCTAGCAAAAGAACATACTGGAGCTCTTTTGTGCTGTGTTTCAGAGACAATTATGAGACCATCCAAGTCTGAAGATGGAGATGCAGATGGTCATGGAATAAGAAAGAATTAAGTAGTGAAAAGTTTGCAGTGCTTTACCAAGCCACAGGGAATGGCTAACACAAGATGGAATTTATCAGATTTGTTTGGAGTTTTGACTTTGCCATATGGGTTCAGACAAAACTGAAATGCAAAACAGAATTTTAAATCATTCAAAGCTGTGAATGGAAATTGCCAAGTTTTACAATCTCAACGATGAGGTGGAGAGACCATGGGAGGGAGGGAAGAAGCGTGTCCTACAGGAAGAAAATCACCTCATTTTGCTTCAAATACTCTACTGAGTGCCTACTATGTATGCAGGAGATGTGCTAAAGATGATAAAGAAAACAAAGAAGAAGAACATTCAGAAGAAACCCCTCTCTTCTCTAGCCATGCCTGGGGAGGTTCCCCTTACACTATAAATCAATACTTGATATCCTAGGAAAACTTCAGTTTGAACAATACCAGTATGTCTCTTTCAAGTCAGTTGTCTTGGTAGATTTAGTGATCAGAACATTAGGTGTCATAATGAAAACTAAGTTTTGGAAGGTCCCAAGGAGTCTCATCATGAGACTTGTATGCAATCTTTTAAAATAATAGCTCAGGCCTCCCTGGTGGCGCAGGAGTTAAAGTCTCAGTGCTATCAAGCTAAAGTCAGCCACTGCAGCACAAGTTCAACCCCCAGCCAGAGAGCTGACCCACATGGCGCAGCAGACCTCTCCTGATTCTCCCGCTGCTCCCTTCAGCAGTGTATTTCAGTAGATCTACCTGTTCTGCTCCCCACTCTGTCTCTGGTGAATCCTCTCACCACCACCACCCCACACCTCTGGCCTACACCCCAGTTCTTGTATGCATAAATAAATTTAAAAAATTTTTAAAGTAAAAAAAATATATAGACACCTGTATATATATGGTCATATATACTTCCCTTATAAAATAAAAATATCAAGTGAAAATCAGTAACAAATCCTACTAATCCAGCTGTGGAATTGAGGCGACAAGAGGGGAAGGGAGGAAAACACAGGAAGGGAGGAGGCTAAATGGACTACGGTGGAGGACTATGGTGCCTTGGTGGTGGGTGTGGTGTGGTGACAGTCATCAGAGATGTGATCCTATGCCTCTGAATCACATATAATGTTGTAAACCAATGTCCCTCAAGAAATAAAAATCTTTTTATAAAGATTTATTTATTTTTGCATACAAGAACTGGGGTGTAGGCCAGAGGTGGTGGGGGGGTATGAGAGGATTCACCAGAGACAGAGTGGGGAGCAGAACAGGCAGACTGACTGAAATACACTGCTGAGGGGAGCAGCAGGCGAGGCAGGAGAGGTCTGCTACGCCATGTGGGAAGCTCCCTGGCTGGGGATCCAACTCATGCTGCAGGGGCTGTGGTTAGCTTCATAGTGCTGAGACTTAACTTATTGCAGTACCCAATAAATAAAAATCTTAAAAATCAGATAACATCAGGTTTTACACATTTCCCTACAAGGTGCTATTTTTTTTTTCATCTTCAATACCATAGACCTACAAATTTTCAGTACTTTATCATATATATATATATATATATATATATATATATATATATATATATATATATATATACACACACACACACACACATATATATGGACTTTCTAACGTATAGATATAACAGGTTTATTTCATAGTTTTAAAACATTTACTATAATAAACAAGAATGGATGTGACATTTTAAATATTTTTTAAGATAAATTTATGCACAAAAGAACTGGGGTGTAGGTCAGAGGTCGCGGGGGTGAGATGGCTCAACCAGAGACAGAATGGGGAGCAAATTAGATACATCCACTGAAATAAATTGCTGAGGGGAGCGGCAGACAAGACAGGAGAGGTCTGCTGCTCCATATTCAGGAAGCTCCCTGGCCAGGGACCGACCTCAGGCTGCAGTGGCTGATGATAGCTTGATAGCACTGAGACTTTAACCCTTGCGCCACCAGAGAGGCCCATTATTAACATACTTAAAGTGACACAAATAATGTATATATCTGCACACTTTCCCCATTTATTTATTTAAGCACTTAACAGTTTTTACTTTAAAATAATTTTAGGTTTTCAGAGAAATTGCTGCCATATTGGAGTGGGTTTCTATAGACCCTACACATAGTCTCCGCCACAGTTAATGTCTCAGATCAGGGTGGCATGCGCGTGACCACTGAGGCACCAACAATGATAAGTAATGATTGATTAAAGTATTTTCTTCAAAGCTCTCAGGTTTTTGTTGCTTTTTAAAAAAATCCATTTTGAGAAAATTGTAGATTCAAATGCAGGTATAAATAGAAATATCTTATGTATAGTTCACTGAGTTTCACTCAATTATAACATCCTGCAAATCTGCAGAACACTATCACAACAGCATATTGACATAAAGGTGGAACATCCTTCCCCCACCACAGGATCTGTTATGCTGTCCTTCAAGAGCTACAAACATGTCCAGGACCCAACCAAAATTTACTCTTCTTTCTATAATTTTGTCATTTCAAGAATGTGACATAAACAGAATTATATAGCAGAAAACCTATGGGAGTGGCCATCTTTTAAAAAACTTGAAATAATTCTCTGGAGATTCATCTGTACTTGGATCTACATTTTATTCCATTTTATTGCTGAGTAGTATTTCATGGTCGAGATGGACTATAGTTAATTCAACCATTAAGGATCTCTGGATTGTTTCCAGTCAGAATCCGAAAGAGGGATTGCCACCAGAATGTTAGAAACAAATCTTAATTTTAATTATACATTTTAAGGCCCACCAAAATTTCCAGTCCAAGGATCACAGTGAAGCAAGACAGTTCATGCATTTAGTCTTATGATAAATGACTTCACTCTGAGAGGATTTCACTACAGTATTGAAAGTGTATTATATTACGGCAAGAAGGGAAATGTCAAAACTGTTTCCTGGATTTGAGGAGAAAATGTGCCACATCATATGTCTTGATCAACTTGTCATTTTATTGAATCTCTGAATATTGACTAGTCTTGTTCTATAGTCTTGCGCTACTATAAATACATTTCTTTCTAAGGCTAAGAAAATATTCAAAGGACATAATCTTGACTATTTTTAAAATCTCTGGTTTTACCCTTTCATGTTGAAAAGTCTTATACCTTGATCCAGTTCAATCTTCCAGGCTGAGAAGCCAATATTGAAAAGCAGAGACCTTGGAACAGATTATAGGCTGCCAATCATTTTATGCTGCTGTCCCAGCTCCAGCCCAGGAGGAAGACAAAAGAATGTACCTGTTTTCCCCCAAAGGGGTAAAATTGTGAATCAACGTTTTGAGTGGATCATATTATGAAATTTCAATTCATTTGAGTAGTTGTGACATGATCAGTATTTCAGTTACGGGGCAGTGAGCAGAGAATCCTTTATTAACTATAAAACAAACAAAAAAGAAGCAAAAAATTTCTTCCAGACAAAGTGAAATTCTCATCATACAGAATGCTGCAAGAATGAGGAACTTTTCAAATTTTTCTTCTACCAGGACACAGCTGTATTGCTACATCCTCTACCTCTTCACTTCTTCACTCACAACTTCTCTGGGAGGTGGAATTTATGACCTCCATTTTACAGATAAGGTTTGTTGAGGTTTGAGTCTTGTTAGAAGTAGGATTTCTATGTATATCTCTCTTTCAGTCCCAGGTGTTTTAGTCCCAGGCGTTCTTTACTATAAATCCATGTCTTCCAGCGCTCTTCTTCCTCAGTTTGAGTTCTGACCCAAATGTTCCATCAGCCAAATTGAAAACACTTTCAAAGAGATTTTGAAAGGAACACAGTGCATCCCTGTGGCCAGCTCAGTAAACAGCAGGAATCAAATGAAATTTCAAGGAAAAGGGAAAATTTAGCAGAAATTTTAGTGGTTGCCTTCTGAACACTTGAAATATGTTGTCCGTAAAATAATGTCTGGAAAATTAAGAAAGAAGGCAGCTTCCTTCTTAGGAGGTATAATACCTCAATTTTTTTAGGTTCTTTTGCTTGGCTTTGCTTTGCTGTGTGTGTTTTTGTACGCATGTGCACATGTAGGCATTTTGCAGTGTTATTTTTTTTTTAACTTTCTATGGGACCTAGTATGGAAACTTTTATATGCATGATCTTATTTAAATATCAAAATGACTTTATAAGATCAATGCTATTAATTGTGACTATTCCCCATTCTAGAATTAAGGAAACCAACATTTAGAAATGCCATCTAATATGGCTGATAATAGCCAGAGCCAGTATTCCAGTCCAGAATGGTGGGACACCAAGTCCCGATAAGTAGTTACTCTCTACACTCCTACCACCAGATTTATCTTCCTTCCTAATGGAAAAGAGAGACAATATAGTTATCTGAAATTCTAATAAACTTTAGTGTTTGCTCATATATTTGATGTAATGGATTATTATGGCATCTCCTGAGCCTAAGTTCTTATGTTGGTACTGGTTAGATCAACCCATGACAGACACACATTCCTAAAGCCTTTCAAAGCTCTTCCAAGGACTTTTTGAACTCACCCTTCTCTAGGTTCCTTTACTTTTTTAAAGCAGTTCTTAGCTAGACTCTTAGAAGATTTTTTACCCTTAAGTAGACAACATCAGTGAAATCAATGGAACTCAGTAATTTCCTACAAATAGACTGTTTGAAAAGAATTGTTATCATTCAGTTTTAACTGTTTGCTAAAACAAGTAAACATCTATCCTTTTTCAGAAAAAAAAATGGTGAAAGATAAAACAACTATCCTATAAGCAAAACAAAGGAGCAGTTATGTTTACTTCACCCTACTTCACATATTGATGGAGAGTTCAAGTGGAGTGATCTAGGCTTCATCACTCCTTCTGGTCCCCAGACCAGTAGCACCAGCATTGCTGGGAACCTGCTAAAAAATCAGGCTCAGTCCCTATCCCATAGCTACTGGATCATGATTTCATTATTTTCGGAGTCCCTCAGGTGATCTACTGGCACTATTTGAAAATTATAGTTAGGAAGGATAGTTTTAGGTATCATCCTTACTTACCTTACATTATTTCTACTTTTCACTTTAAAAACAACACATTTGCATAATGTAGTTTGTTATTTTTTCTTTCTACAATGAACTCTGGGATTCACAGTCACAAACCTATAACTTTCTTTTCTAAAGAACAATATTGTAGTGTGGAGTAGGGAGGATCGTTAAGATATCACAGAGAGTTACTTCATGGACATACTTCAGTCATTATTTTTGATATTTATCTTCTCTATACTTATGAGATATAGCTAGGCACAGCATTATTTAGGTGATAAACTATCAATTATGAAGTTGATATAGAATTTTAAGAATAAACTGTTTTATTTTGAAGATATTCTCCAATATTGTCAGGGAGGGCAACAATTTTCCCCCTACCTTCTGTGTTTTTCTCAGGCTAGTCATGGAATCAACTTAACACTAAATAGATTAGAAGGAGGAAAACAAAACAAAATTAATCACATTCACATGGAGAATCTATAAACATGTGGATTCTAAAGTCAATGAGGCAAAATGGGGATATATATCCTGAAATAAGAAATGGAATAGGGGGGGTAGGTTTTAAGGAGAAGGAGGGTGATTCATATAAGCAAGATCAGAAGCTTATAACTAGATATCTGACCTTACATACCGACAGGCTTCTCCAGTAGAAAGGTTATTTCTGGCAAAAGTCTTAATTCTGGTTAATACCTCCAATTTTTATGCTTCCAGATAGTTAAGGAAGTGTTAAATGTTTCTCTTTAGGTGGTAGGTCCTCAAATTGATCTCATTTTGAAATAAGCTGCATTCCAAAGTAACATGTCTTGGAAGGTGTGTTTTCAATATTTTAGGGATGTCTATTCTGAACATCATTGAGAGGCCTATCTTGAATATCTTGGAGTAACCTATCCTTCATAATGTACTTGTCTCTTCTTCAGAAACCACCTAAGGGTATTTCCTTTAAGATCAGTGTAAAAGGGATGTGGGTCAAGTGTTACAGAATTAGAAAAGAAAGAAAGGTCTAAAGAACAAAAAAATCAACTACATAATCAATGGCTGAGATAAAACTGAGCTCTAAAGAATAAACTCAGGGCATAGAATTCAAATAACATTGACTATAAAAATATTCAAGCTGGAAGGAAGCACCAAGTATACATTTTCTTTAAGACCCTCAAATAAACAAAGTAACCAGGGTGATCAAGTGTCTTGCCTGAAGATACACGGACATAAATAGTAGAACTGCCTCAATTTTCCAGGTCATCAGCTCTGTTGTTATGGAAACTACCCAGTTCTCTGAACAGGGAATTATATAGCAGTATAAGTACTAGTAAACCAAATAATAAATGAATAGTTCCACCAGTTTGGTCAGCTACAAAATAATACTTGATGTTTTTAATCTTACTTCATTGCTTGATTTTTGCCTCATTTTGTTATTCTCTTTGTCCAATTTTTCCTTTTTAGGTTTTGATGTCCCTTGCATCTCCCTTCGGTTGTCTTCTTGGATATCCCTTTTAATTAAAATAAATTAATTAAAATTTCTAAAGAAATCTGTGTAAAAGTTTTGACTGAAAAAAATTGTCTCAGTCAAAAAGACAGCCACAGTAAATTCTCTCAAATCAGTAGTATTCACGAATTCAGATTCCACCACATTAAAGTCAGGCTACGGATCAGGTATTCAGCAATGTGCTTTCATGTATTCCTTCATTTAATCCTCTATAAGGAAAATGAAGGTCAGAGAAGTTAATCATTAGAAGACCTTGACCTTGGTCTACTCACGTAAATAGAGGGTTCAGAATGCAAGCTGAGTTCTCAATGCACCAATAAGTACATCTTTATTTTAACACAAAGAGTGCCTTATGGTTTTCCATTTAAAAAGTATGCTTCAGCAATCTTTCTCTTTTCTAGGCTGCTACAGGTTACATATATATTAATAGATAAAGGACACCATGATAGTAGATGAGGCTTTCTTTACTTTCTTTGACCATTTCCATCCTTACTAGCATTTTAAAACATTAATTACTAATTAGAAAAATCTAGATGGTAATCACAGGCATTTAATTTACCCAATATCATTTATTGAAAGGAGGTTTGTCACTTAGAAATGATAATTAACTCATCAGAAATATTTTGGTGTTGGATTAAAAAAATTAAAATTAAGAAAGCTGTCAGGGGTTATACTAAAAAAAAAAAAAAGAAAACCAAGATTCTAATGGTTACTGAATATACTGATGCAAGACAAAACAGCCTTCCAACAGGAACCATGTTTATGGTTTTAAAACAGGAATTCTTGAGCCTCCCTGGTGGTACAAGGAGTTACATCTCGATCTCTGAAGCTGTCTGCAGCCAATGCAGTGGGAGTTCGATCCCCAGCCAGGGAGATACCCACATGGTGCAGCAGACCTCTCCTGCCTCGCCTGCTGCTCCCCTAAGCAGTATATTTCAGTCAATCTGCCTGTTCTGTCCCCACTCTGTCTCTGGTGAATCCTCTCACCACCCCACATCTCTGGCCTACACCCCAGTTCTTGTGTGCATAAATAAAGAAATCTTTAGGGAAAAAAATAAAACAGGAATTCTGAGCAAACAGAATCACAATAACTTGAGAGATCTTTGGATATTTTAACAGCTTATTGTAAATTTAATGGTCTGTGCATGGTGGTTTTGGTGATTTTCTAGTGCCTAATCAAAATTACAAATTTTGGTTTCAAAAGTATTTTTTTGGTTATTTTTTGGTTATTGTTTTTGCTTTCCTCTATGGAAGGATATACTACCTCCATAGCAAGTCTTTTCATCCTCTCTCACTCTTCCCACAGCATACAAGTACCACAGAGAGACACAAGTAATCAACTTCATTACCAATGTTATAAAGAAACAGTAACTTCCCCCAAATGTTTGAGGGCTTATGTTTCTAAACCAGAGTTTAGATATTAATATTAACAAGAGTACTAAGTCTATCAAGAAAGAAGTACTTTCAATTCCCACCGGTCTTTATAAAATCATCTTTGTTGTAGGAAACAAATTGCATGAGTTTAAAAGGGATCCAAGTTGACTGGATATGTAAAAAGCCCAAATATTTAATAAGCTTTCCTTTCTTAATTCTTGCAAAATACTTTACAGAAAATTTTAACTAAAGAAAAAAAATAACAAAAGTCATCTTTGAAAAAGAATCAGAACCGTGTGGTTTAAAAAAAAAAAAAATCCCTAGGTACCAGAGGTATAAAGAAATTATCTTGTTATCCAAGAGTTTTCTGCTCCAAGTTGCAAGGGTAGTCATGGCTTTCTGACACTACAGGACTCCTCCAAAAACACCATGTCTTCCCAGAAATGATGTTCAAAAAAGCTCTTTAAATAGTGGCTTTTTCATTATAAATATTGCATGTAAACACATTGCATGTTCTGATTTAATGAGGCTATTCAATGCTTTCTTAATACCACTGCAACTTTTTCCCCCAGGACTCATTTGATTGCTCAGAAACTTCTTTGATTCATTTGCATTTACTAATTCAAGGAACCATGAGGATATTTTCTGAGCCTTTACTAAATTCCTGATAGTAAGCCCTGGGGATAGAGCAATAAACAAGACAAATGTGGTCCTTGCCTTCACTGAGCTTGTAATCCACTAGCTAAAACAGATTTTTGAGGAAGTAATTACAAGAACAGTGAATTTAACAAAAAAGTTCAAGGCATAATGCAAATATAAATATTTTATATAATATCAAATGAACATATGTCAAAGTTTTCATATAATTTGTAAATTAATAAGGAAAGCAGAAATACATTGAAATTAATTCAAATGAGAATCTATTTTACAGAGATTTATACTCTATCAAATAAGATTTATTTCATTACTATAAACAGGAATAATTTTCATTGCTCTGGACAGAAAGCATTACTATCAATTTTCCCTACCCCTACATAGTTGTAAAAAAAAAATAAATCTCATCATTCAAAGACATTAAAAGTCATCCCATGAAGCCAGCTAATTTCTAGAGGGTTCACCAGTTATTTGCCAGCACTTCTGCCAAAGGGCACCTTGTGATCATTTCCAAGTCTTTTACAGTTTTCCCTGGTGACTTAAAAGGGATAACCTAGAGAAAAGGCTGGTAATGACTGGGATAAATGGATACTTATACATCCCTGAAAATCTTGACTACAGAAATATTATGAGCACTGACAGGAGTTATAGAATGTCAAACCAAAGGGAACAATGATCGTATGCAGATTGAAACTAATTTTTCTTAAAACAGTATTGCTTTGCTTTATTTCCATCAAAGTTATTGACAAAAAAAAAAAAATCCATGTTTTGTGCTAACTCAGCATAATTTTCCATTACTTTGTGCCAGTGATCTTTATCTATTAATATGGAGCTACTCACTTTTCAAATGCAGTTTCTGTGTTATGGTTCATTTTGCGTGTCGACTTGACTGGGACAAACATTTGGTCAGACATTAACTTGTGTGTTTCTGGGAGGGCAGTTTTGGATAACTAACATTTAAGTCAATAGAAAACTGAAGCAGATTGCCATCTCTGATATCCAATCAATTGATAACCTCATCCAAAATCTGAAGATCTGAATAGAACAAAAGACTGTCCCCCCATCAAGTAAGAGGGAATTCTCTCCTGCGTCTTTTGCTTTGGGACACCATTATTTTGTCTTTGGATAAACTGACACATTAGCTTTTTCCTGGGTCTTACAGCTTGCAACCTGGTGTGACACCATCACCCCTCTTCCTTGGATCTCAGTTTACCAATGGCAATTCTTGGGACTTTTTTACACCCATAATCATGCAAGGTAATTCCCCATACTTCCATATGTATATATATATACATGTGTTTTCAATTTCAAACTTATATATAGTCATAAATGGAAAACTATTTTGTGTATTCAGGAGTATCAGATAAAAGGTGGAAACTTCAATTCTACCTCTAGATAATATCAAATGTTTCAGTGTGTATGTTTTAACAATAATTCTTGTTTCCATAGCATGGAAAAAATGTACAATATCATGCATTCAAAATGTCTTGATAATATGGAGACTGTGTGCCATTCAAGAGTGTGTTCCACAGTTTATTCAACTCTTCACCTTTGGTTGGATTTTTAGATTATTGAAGTTTTTCACTATTAAAATAATAATTCAGTAAGAGCACAATGGGCTGTGACAGAGGATTATGGGGGTTTTGGTGGGGTCAGAGCTACAGTGATCACATCTAAGGGGAGAAATCCCATACTGTCAGAATAATAACCAGGATGTAAAACAGTGGTACCTTATTTAAAAAATAAATAACACTGAAATAATAGCCTTATATGCACATATCTGTTCACATCTAATCATACATCTATAAACCTATTTTATCGATAATAACTGAAACAAAACAAATGTAGATGTTTTGGAATGTATAATCTGTCCAACTGAACTTACCTTTACATGTTTCCTTTTTTCTCATGTCCTTTCTCCATGTTTTCCAATACTAACTGAAATGGTTTTTTATAAAGCAAAATGAAATCTTTTGTCTTGCCAGCAAAAACAAGGGAAGGTCTTTCAGTTTGGGAAGTATCCTCCTTCCCACAATTATTTAGGACTTAGTGGGGAAAACACCCTTAGAGAAAACATCTCTGCTCCTTATCTTTGTTGGTGGATTGCAAGAAAAATCATGAAGAATGTGAATGACAATAATTTAGAAGAAATCCAGAAGGGAGAAAAATAGGATGCTTATTTTAAGATGAAAGGGGTGGGGGTGTGGTAACCAGATTCACATGACTAGCAATGGTGGGGGGCAGGTCATTTAAATCACTCATGCTATAGCGGAAGGATACAGAGCATTTCTTATACCTTCTTGAATGGTGTTTTGTAATCTCAATCACTTGAGAGCTAACTCTGGAAGGAATACAGAAGATACCCGGGTGAATTGGTGGTGGGCTACCCAAGGGGAATACAAAATATAAAAGACATAAATAACAATAAAAATATATATTAAAAAAAAAGAAATTATGCTGTCTGTTTTTAGAACAAATTTTATGAAGGGTTTGAAGACAGTGAATAAATCAGCACTTGGCATACGCAGTGCATGACTATGGTTTCCAAGATGGTGGCACAGATGTGGCCCTGTGATTTTTAGTCATTTTCTACTGTGACCCCTATAATTATAGACAGCAATGTACATATTCTATTTGTTCATAAAGTAAAATAATGAATTCCACAAATGTATACTTTTTAGGGGATTCAGTTTGTTTATATATAATAGCCACTCTGTCAGATGTCA
This sequence comes from Scalopus aquaticus, assembly GCA_004024925.1. Lineage (NCBI taxonomy): Eukaryota > Metazoa > Chordata > Mammalia > Eulipotyphla > Talpidae > Scalopus > Scalopus aquaticus. Next base: position 6,824 of record PVIJ01019806.1, on the reverse strand, counting down.
GATGACATCTCACTTTAGGTTGCATTTGCATCCCAATCATATCATTCACGACACTGAGCAAGAGATTGAATTTGATATTGAATTTTTAATTTATCTCTCCTTACTCTGTCATATGGGCTCACTGAGTTGGACTTTCACAGCACAGTTACTTTTGTTGGGTTCCATTAATATCTCACGCTCTTTCTGTCACTACAAGTGATTTGACAGGACTTAGAATATTTTAAAAAGGGAATTTGGCCAAATAAGAGACAGATAATTATCTAGGGACCAGGAATATAGCATTTTCACATTAATTATTAAGTATAATTAAACAGTGCTGTACTTCCTACGTCTGCTATCAAAAAGGAAATCTATTGCATGATTTGAGTCTCATTTTCCAACAGAAGAGAGTATTAGCTCGTATGTGTGCATCCTTGCTAGCAGCAAAGCCTAAAAGGAATGAGTGGTTGAGCCTTATTTAAGAAACATCACAGGGCTTCCCTGGTGGCGCAGCGGTTGAGCGCTGCGCCCATGGAGCTGTCGGCAGTGCGCGATGCGGGTTAGACACCCAGCCGGGGAGAATCCCACATGGTGCAGCAGACCTCTCCTGCCTCTCCCGCTGCTCCCCTCAGCAGTGTGTTTCCGATCTGCCTGTTCTACTCCCCCCTCTGTCTCTGGTGAACCCTCTCGCCATCCCCCGCCTCTGGCCTGTACCCCAGCTTCTATGTATAAATAAATAAATCTTTAAAAAAAAAGAAACATCACATAGTCCTATATAGACATTTGTTCAGATTTGTTCAGATTCATACACTTGTTCAGATTTATTTCTCAAAATTCATATACTGAAATATGAACCCCTTACATTGCAGGTGTTAGGAGGTGTAGAAGAATTTCATATGGTTTGGAATTCCATACAAACAGCATTATACAATATGTATGTGCAGTGCAGCTCTGGATGACCTGCTGTTACTTAAAGTGTGGATATAACACAGCTTGACTCCTGTCTCTTAGGGGTGGACCATGGGTTTGTTTCTAGTTTGGGGCTTTGATGCATAAAGCTGCTAAGACATCCATGTATAGATCTTTATGAAGAAACACATTTTCATTTCCCTCATGTAATCACATAGGAATAGAAATGCTAGATTAAGTAGTAAGTATAACATTTTAAGAAACTGCCAGATTGTACCATTCCTATATAAGCAGAGTATGCAAGTTGCAGCTGCTCTCTATCTTCACCAACCCTTGATATTATCAATGTCTTAGCCATTCAAATAAGTATTTTGGAGAAAATCATTGCTATTTTAAGATATGTTTCTCTGATGACCTTGGATGCTGATCTTTTCATATAATTACAGATCATGAATATTCAAATATACTATTTTATAATGTGAAACTCATAGAAAAGTTGGAAAAGAAAAAATGCAAACAAATTCTTTCCCCTTTTAGGACTTACTCATATTCACTTGACTGCATATTCTTCACATTTGTTCCCCCCTATGTTCTCGCACATTCATGTAGTTGTGTACATATATACCTTTAACTTGCTCCTTTATTAACATGAAGATTATACCATTGATATTAGCCATTTTTTTCTGTTTATATTTTAGCACTTAAATTTCCAAATTTCCTGTAAATGTTTAGTTGCACCCTTCAAATCACAATGGTTGCATTTACATTTTCAGTCAGTTTCCAAATAGTTTGATTTCTTCTTTGATCCATGGGTTATTTAGAAATCTATTATTTAACTTTTAATTATATAATAACTTTTAAGTTCATAATTAAATACATTTCAGATATTTTTCTGCTGATGATCTTTCTCTTAACTATGTTGTGGTAAAGAATATACCCTGCACTATTTCAATCTTTTAATTTGTTAAACTTATTTTGACCCCAAAATGTGCTCTATCTTGGTAAATTTGTGTAAGCATTTGAAAAGGATGTGTATTTTCCTGTTTTTTTTTGACATTTCTGAAGTTGACACTTGATGTTAGTATTGTTCATAGGTCTTCTATATCCTATAAATATCAATTATTTCATATTAGTTGACAGTAGTCACATTTTTCTACGTCTTTATTTCTTGTTTTTCTTCATTTAAATCAATGTCTAAGAGAGGCATATGAAATACCCACTATAAATATAAAGTTGACTACTTGTCCTTTCTCTTCTTCTGTTATTATGTGAATACATGTTTAGGTTGTATTATGTCTTTGTAATGAATCAACCCCTTTATCACTATGAAATGGAAACTTTAACTCCTAATATTCCTTCTTCAGGGGTCTATTTTTGCTATTAACGGAACCACTGCAACTTTCTCCTAATTAGTGTTTATGTGGTTTACTTTTTAAAAAACATTACTGTTAAGCCATCTGTATCTTTATATTTAAAATGAGTTCTTGTAGAAAGCACATAGCTGAATGCTTTTAATATCCTAACAGTATATAGGAATATATGCATATGTAGATTGATATAGATCTAGCTATAGATTTCTAGATACACAGATATATACATGTAAATATGTAAATATAAATATGTCCATATAGTATATGTATGGATATATTTACATAATTTTATAGCCATCATTGGTAAGGTAAGTATTCCTTGCTGCTTTATTTTTTAGCAGTTGTTCTAAGGTTTATGTCTCATTAATCTAACACAGCTTACCTGCAAACACTGTATTACTTTTAATTCATAAATGTTACAATTTCCTGTTTCTACCTCTTTTATTTATATATTTATTTAATTTATTAATTTTATTCATGAAATTTATTATATTCATGTTTTATTCCTACATATGTCAGGAACCTCACCAAATAGTTATTTTTGCTTTACAGAGACTGAAAATCTTTTAAATGAATATTTAAAATTAGAAAATACCTCCTATTAGTCTCCTAATCACCATCTCTGACACTCTTCATTCATTTGCACACATACAAGTTTCAATATGTAATTTTCCTTCTTTCTTAAAAAAACTCCTTCTAATAGTCCTTATAATACAAGTCTGCTGGCAACAAATTCTTGCAAAATTTGTTTTGGCAAAAATCTTTATTTCACCTTCATTTTTAATGATATTTTACCCGAATATAGAATTTTTCTCAAGCACTTTAAAACTATGATTCTATTTTTCTTTTTGGCTCACATTTCCTTTTGACAAGAAATCTGAAGACATGCATTCTTTGTTTTGTCCCACGTTTGCAATATTATATATTTAACTGTGACTGCTTTAGGATGTTACCTGTATCATTAGTTTCCTGGCCCTTCATTGTGATAGATCTTGATGGACTTGTCTTTGTGTTTCTTATGCTAGCTTTCCTTGAATTCCTTGGATCTACAGCCTTAAAGTTTTTATCAAATAATTATCCTTTCACAAGCCCTCTCTTCCTTTTCTGGGATTCCTATTGCACATATTTTAGACTGCTTGGCCTTACCTTGTATGCTGTTTTCTCTCTACTTCTCCTGTAGTATATTACTTGCTGTTAATTCATCAGGGAGTTTTCAGCTTAGATATTACAATTTTCATCTCTGGAAGTTTCTTTTGATTCTTTCCTTTTCTTTTCCTTTTTTTTTTTTTTTTTTTTTTTTTTTTTTTTTTTTTTTTTTTTTTTTTTTTTTTTGCTTTTTTTCCTTATTAAAAATAGCTAGTTTCCCTTTAAATTCTCAAGCATATTTAAATAGTTCTTTTTCAGAATTTGAGTCTAATTTTGCCTTCTCCCCATCCATGTATGTTTAGTACATTTTGATAGGAAGCTGAACATGGTATTTTTGCATTATTAGCTGCTAAACCTTACTGTTTTCTTTCAAATGGTAGCAGGACTTGATTGCCAGTCAGCTAAATTGTCTTTGGATTAGCTTGACTCATAAGAGGCTCTTTCAAAAGCTTTGTTAGGACAGATCTAGAATACCCTTTGAATGGAGTAACTCTGGCTCTACCACGGAGACAAGACCTTGTGGCGTTGGTACTGAATTCTCTGTTTCACTCTGGCTAAGTGAATGGGCAAATATGTATGTTTGACGCCCTGTGGGAGACCTTGGAATCCAACAGAAAGGCTCCCTGGTTGCTTTTTGTCTATCCTTGTGGAAATTTGCCTGATACACTTGGCTTAGAATTCAGCAAGAGAATCAAGGAGTCCCCAAGGATCTCTAAGTATCTTGCTCACCAAGACGGTCCTTCTTGCCAACTAAGACAAGCTCATCTGTTTTACTGATTTAAAATTGTTCCTACTTTCACCAACAAGATATAATGGACTGCGGCAAGGTTCATTAATACACATAAACCTCCTTACAAAATATATTTCCTCTACCTTAATTTATTTTACAAACTGTTTTAAAATAATACATGTCTCACTTTGATCAAAATCTTAAAGCAAGTTTGAGTTGTTGGGGGATATCTTTTCACTCTTTATATGTGAAAATTACTTTTTCCCCATGTCCAAACAAAAATACAGGTAAAGTTTACAATTTTAAAGTTGCAGTAGTCAGGTATTTTCACAGTATAAATCAAGTAACTCAAGAGTAACTGTTGTCTTACTTTAAACAACAGATACTCCTCTACAACTTGAAGAGATTAAATTCAAAAGTATGAGATCATCACAACTCCTCAATAACAACGGAGAACGATATGAGGAATACTGCTAATGGTATATTCTAAGGAGAAAAACAATATCACATTGGCTATTCCAAGTTCAGACGTAAAAGTGACATTTTATGCCTGGTGTTCTATTTACAGCTTACACAGACTGAATTCTACATTGACAGGCAGAACCGGAGCTGTCATCCACTCACCACTGAACTGCAACATGTGGGAGACTAGGAGTCAAGGAGAAAACTCAAGTTCAAACACAGTGGGCCATGCTTGATGACCATACAGACTCTGTCTCTTCATCACTATTCAAACCTATGTGTGAGGCGAACACAACTAGAAAATGTATTTTACTGTTTAATATCCATAGATTAATTTCTCAAATTATTTGTGATAGAAATGCTGTTACACATGCCTTTCATCAGTTATCAACCAATATAAAAGGTTTGTTTTCTCTTCACAGGCTTAATTGGTTGACATGAATGAAATTTAAAATTTTTCAGAAGCTCTTAATTCATAAGATAATGATATCACAATTGGTTTGTATCTTACTCTGGACTGAAAAATTCTTAAAACACTATGTATCACACATCACTTTGTATTCCATATTCTTATTTAGGATCTCTTAAGCATTTTTATAAGATGTATAATTTTTTTCTGATTTTATTCACCATTGATACTAGCACAGTGCCTGGTACGTAGAAGTTTCTCATTAAATGTTTGCTGAGTGGAAGAAATAATTTTGAAAAATTTTTTAAACATTTCCCTCTACAATCCCACTTTATTCCTTGAACTTCTTCCTTGCTTTCTCTGATAATATGAATGGATTAAGAAGAGGTAGAGAGAATTGGGAGAGAAAATGAGGGCAAAAAACGATCCTATGATTTTTAATATTTATTATTTAGAAAAAAATGTTACTTTGTATTTTACTATGGAGACTGATACATAGGTTAAACCCGGCATCAGTAAGTAAACTATATCCCCTATATGGAATAAATTTAGACAGATAAATCAACACATCTGACTAGAAATATGTCAGTGATGACTTGAAGCAAAAGAAGGAGGAACAGCATATCACCCCAGACTAATCAATGGGTCAATGGGGGGGGGTAATGCCTTGATATAAAGAGAATGAAACATGAATACACACACACACATTCGTATATATCCATTCAAGGTTACATGATGAATTTGAATATATTTCTCTGATGAAACATTTAGATAAAAAAGAACTTATTACTTGGACTCATACAAACACTCTTTGTCACATTAGAAAGAAAAATAGAAATTCTGGGAAAATGTGTTTTACAGTAAGGGAAGAAAGGGGGTGTGGTGATGAATGCAAATCATTTTCAGGGCTGGCGTCAGACAATGTGTTTGAATTTGACTTTGTCATTTACTAACCACATGCCATTGCTTGGCCTACCTTGAGAGAATTGTCCTGAAAAGTGAACCTAACAGAGGACAATGTCAAACTCAGGTTTTTTCATACTGTATATTCTCCGTGGGAAACATTTCTTACAGGAAATTTAATTCTACACGCACAAATTCTGGTTGCATGTGCATGCGTGTGCATGTATGCGTATGTGCCCTTGTGTCTGTAACCAAGCCACTGTAATTTGTTTTTGTTTATATATTGTATACTTTTCTAAAGTTTCTCCCAAAATACAGAGATCATTGTATTACCTTTCCTGGGTGAAATCAAATTGAACAATTTAGTTGTCATCTCTCTTTAAAAGAAATTTTGTTTCCTTATGGCCTAACTATATGATGATGAATTTCATCTGATACTCTTGCTGGGTAAGATTGGAAGCAAGCAGGGAGAAAAGGAAGATAGGATTTCCAACATCCACTGGATGCCTTGGTACAAGTTTAAGCATGCAGATGGAGAGCCTACTGACAAATGTGGCCTTTTCAGTATTTATTTTAAAACTAACCTCTGCAGTACATAAAAATGCTGAAAATTTTATTTTTTTGAAAACATAAGCATTTAAAACAAATATGCCTCTTGCTTCAGTGACAACTCAATAGCCTAAATGTTATAATTGCTTTTAAGTGCCAAGGAAGCTGAAGAAATAAAAGATAAAATTACAGCGACTGCTTCCCTCATGAAAAAGTCATTCTTTTAGTAATTTAGTAAACAAAGGCTCTTATATAATCCTGTTCATCTGTGAAAAATATTTTATGACAAAGATGTCTCTGTGATAAGAATTAATTAAGATGAACCATCTGGTTTGAGGAGTTTTTCTCTAAAAGAAAAAGGAAAAAA
>PVIJ01019805.1:0-22555 GCA_004024925.1 Scalopus aquaticus | reverse complement strand
CTCCTATTTGGTTTCCCTATAGTCCTGTTATAAGTGAAACCATTCGATATTTTTCTTTTTCTTTCTGGCTTATTTCAAGAGTACGAACCCCTCTAATTCCATCCATGTCGCTGCAAATTGCATGTGTTTATCTTCTTTGAATGCTGAATAGTATTCCATTGTGTATATGTACCACATCTTCTGGATCCAATCATCTATTTTTGGACATCTGGGTTGCTTCCATACCTTTGCTATTGTGAATAGTGGCGCAATGAACATACAGGTGCATGTATCCTTTCGGATTAGTGTTTTTGTGTCCTTCGGGTAAATTCCCAAAAGTGGTATTGCTGGGTCGTATGGGAGCTCCATGTTTAGCAGTTTGAGGAATCGCCATACAGCTTTCCATAGTGGTTGGACCAGTTCGCATTCCCACCAGCAGTGTAGAAGAGTTCCTTTTTCTCCACATCCTTTCCAGCATTTGTTATTGCCTGTATTTTTAATGTGTGCCATCCTCTCAGGTGTGAGGTGGTATCTCATTGTGGTTTTGATTTGCATTTCCTTGATTATAAGTGATGTTGAGCATTTTTTCATATATCTGTTAGCCATTTGCTTTTCTTCTTTGGAGAAGTGCCTTTTGAGCTCTTCTGCCCATTTTTTGACTGGGTTATTGGCTTTGTTTTTGCTGAGTTGTGTGAGTTCCTTGTAAATTTTTGTTATCAGTCCTTTATCAGATGTATTGTGTGCAAAAATCTTTTCCCAGTTGGTAGCAACCCTAGGGCATTCTATAGTCATCTCCGCTATCTGCAGTTTATCAAAGATTGGTTGATCTTTGAAGCTGGTATATGATAGATTCTAGCAGTTTCTGAAAAGGAAGAGAAGGAAAATACGGGCCTAACCTATCTGGTACCACCAATCCTTGAGAGGCTTCTTCCAGGATTTCGATACCTCCAGTCCCGGCCTGGGAGACACTGGGCAAAAACAGGAAACTCACTTCAGGTTCGGTGGCCATGCAAATCCTGGTCTTTGTTCCCAGCCCATCTGCTCCCATTTATGCCACAGAGTCCGCAAGTAACTGCACTAGGCAGACGGACAGCTATGAGTGACCCAGGCGGAAAGGCTGCTTCTCCATCTGACCCACAACTGGAACGCCTGACCACAGGGCACTATTGAATAGATACTGAATTTTCCAGGAATACACCTAATGCATGATCATGCTGTAACATGTTCTGGAAAAATCCCCTCTCCGCTCTGGCAGACAGGAGAGAAAGGCCATCTGCATAGTCTTAAAGCCTGTACCAGCTGTGCAAAGTCTGATGGCTGCAGGGAAGGCCGGTGTTTGCATCTCCACTGATGACCAAGGAGCTGGAGAAAGAAGATTTGATAATGGGGATCCAGCGACTACATCTCTGCAGGACTTTCTCTGAAAGGAAGAGATTCAATCCTGCATTGCCTTCTCTGTATACAGGCTCTGCACGACCCTCCCTTAAGGTCAGAACAACTTAAGATCAGAACACCTCCTCTGCAAGAATAATTACACTTTTACTGTCAGTGACTCCTGTTCCTACCTATATAAACTAAATTCAGACTTGTGTTTGTTTAAACAGCTCTTGCTAGCAGAGTAAAGTCAGTCCTTATTTTGATCATCTAATATACTGGGTCTAATTATCACTGAGATTTTATTTCCGGTAAACTCATGTCCAATCAGGAAATATTGCATTTGTTTTGCTTAGAACTATGCAAAAACATTTATGATTTCCAAAAGTCACCAAAAACAATACTCCCTTGTCATCATCGGAGCTGCCAGCACCACACCCATCTGCATTCGTAGTTTTATATTTTCCCGTCACTCTTCTTACACAGACATTCTTCTCTCTGCTTGCTATTTTGTGCTTTACCTGAAGCATTAAAATACTGAAATACCTATTATGGTAATTACTTAACATTTATTTTTTTTTATTTTCTAGATAGGCGTCAGAGTATTACTTTCAAAATGATCAAAGACAGTTTTAAACGTCTTTATACTCCTCTTGTCTCAAGGTACTTTGGGAGGTTAGCCAAGCATCTTTTAAAAAAAGATTTATTTATTTATGCATACAAGCTGGGGTGTAGGCCAGGGGTGGTGAGAGGATTCACCGGAGACAGAGTGGGGAGCAGAATAGGCAGATCAACTGAAATACACTGCTGAGGGGAGCAGCGGGGAGACAGATATTCTAATGGGAAGCTGAATTGTGACCAGTATCTCCTTCCTTCCCTGAAGATCAGAATTCCCGGGGCTCCTTTGTGAATGATATAGTTTTCCCAGGGAGACAGGGATCCAGCAGGTCTGAGGGGGTTCTGGAATTTGTATTTTAACAATGCCCCAGTTGATTTTAGAGGAGAGGTCTGCTGCACCATGTGGGAAGCTCCCTGGCAGAGGATTGAACTCGTGCTGCAGTGGCTGCGGACAGCTTCCTAGTGCTGAGACTTAACCCCTTGCATTACCAGAGAGGCCCCAGGCATCTTTTTCTATAATTTCAGGGACTCTCCATGTATTGGAGAACACAGTGAACTCAGGTAACTGCACTTCTAACAAGGCAACTTGGGGCTCCGTGAATGCCCCAAGCTGCAGAACATAGCTGCAAGAAATCTTATAACCTGGCGTGGGAGGTCCTCAAACTCCAAAGGCCAGGCCTGCAATCAGGGGAGGCCAAGTGTGGAGAGAAGTCTACTTAGAGAGGACTGGTACTAGGAGTGGTTTGTGGATAAAATAACTACTGGTGGGTCAAGGCTCCTCAGAGTTCAATCAATGAATAAACAGCTTAGCACTAAGTGAGTCTTGGTAATTCATAAAACAGAAAGGAGACGTCTTCTTACTGGATGAGCTTATGTGTAGTGTATGTGATATGTTTTTTGTCTTTGAAAAAGGTGCCAAAGATGTTCTTCGAATGCCCAGATCTACAGAGCAAATATATATTTACTCAACATCACAGTGCTAAGCACCGGGAGTGATAAGGTTAATAAGTAACTGCCCTTCAAGGCTATAATGTTGTTGGAAAAAAATAAGATAAATACATATAAATCAAGCAGTATGCAAGAATTGCCATAACAGAGGTTCCTTGAAAAGCTTTACGAGTCTAGAAAGAGTGATCTATTTTTATCTCCGACCATCTATCCTATAAAAACTACCAGGGAAATTTTAAGACATGATAACCCTCCCCACTGTGATTTGGCGGGTGGGGCCCAGGTTTCAGTATTCATAAAGCGCTTTCCAGATGTTCTAATGGGAAGCTGAATTGTGACCAGTATCTCCCTCCTTCCCTGAAGATCAGAATTCCCAGGGCTCCTTTGTGAATGGTATGGTTTTCCCAGGGAGACAGGGATCCAGCAGGTCTGAGGGGTTCCTGGAATTTGTATTTTAACAATGTCCCAGGTGATTCTAGAGTCGAGATGTTGGAACACCTCAATTAACACTGCCGGGTCCCAATCCCTTCCAGGTACTTAATGCAAATTCCACCTATCTCAAGCTCAAGTAGAGGCAACCCCCGCCTCAAAAGTCTCCATAAAATCCCAATTCAATGCCAGCCCTAAATTGAATCCTAAACTAAAGTTTTACTTGCATTTTAAATGTTAACTCCCCACCCATCCACTAACACCTCTGGGGAAAAGGCCCTATTTCAACCTGATTTTCTCCCATCTTTTCCCCAGCCTTTATCTTAATGCTTATTTAAGGGGAACTTTTGATACTTTAGCTTTAGAGCCAGGTAGATCTTTTGAATTCCAGTTCCACTTTCAGCAAGTTTTTTAATCTAAGACTCAAGCTTTAGTTATCTGTACAATGGGGATACTAATACCTGCCTGATAGGATCATCCAGAAGAATTAAGAAAGTGATGTCAGGGATGAATTTAGGATTAGTAGATGCAGTTAGCATTTGCACATGATGACTCCATTCTAGGCCTTAATACCAGAAATGCCATTAGAAATTCTTGCTTTAAAAATCCTAAGCAGGTTCCACTTACAGTGTTAGGACTGTCAAAGAAAAATCTTACCTTATTCAAAAAGAATGAGAAACAGATGAGACAAGACTGGTTTGCTGAGTTTTCTGACCTCTTTTCCTTCTACCTATCAGTGAAAGTAGAGAAAGCAAGTTTAAAATAAACAGATCTATTTAATCTGGAAACTTCCATTATGTGCATTACAGGGCTATCAGCAGCAAATGTTTCATAATCTTTCTTTTGACCTCATTTATAAACCAACCATAGTTCACTGTTTATTTTTTAAATAACTTGGTTTTCCTCTTCAATTGTCATTACCTTTCCTCTAGAATTTAGGTTTCATCATAAATCCACATTTCTCTACTTTAGGAGAACTGAAATCATGGGGATGATGCCAATGGTAATATTTTCAGTATTTTCGAAAACAGAGAATGATGAATGACTTTGTAACTACAACTCCTCTCAAGTGTTCCTCAGCATGCAAGGTTTCCCTTCTAGAAGTAGGGCATAACCTACTTTTAGGTCAGTTATTAAGAAGGATCAAAGGAAAAGAAAAAAATAGTATTAACCCATCTTTAAAATGGTTCATTTTTTTGATAGACTGGGAATTGATTGAAATGAGCTCCCAATAAAATGGGAAATGAAAAATTATTATTTATAAAATAAATACATTCACATTAAATACACACATTCAGACGAAGGGGTCAATAATATTAAGGAAAAGAAAGTACATATAACCTATATATTTTAAAGTACAGTTACTTAAACTTGGAGAATGTGTGTATAAATTCTCCAGATATAATTTTTTAAACTATATTGTTGGGGCCTCCCTGGTGGTGCAAAGGGTTAAGTCTCAGCCTATGAAGCTATCTGTGGCCACTGCAACATGTGTTCGATCCCCTGCCAGGGAGCTTCCCACATGGCGTAGCAGACCTCTCCTGTCTTGCCCACTGCTCCCCTCAACAGTGTATTTCAGTATATCTGCCTGTTCTGCTCCTCACTCTGTCTCTGGTGAATCCTCTCACCACCCCACACATCTGGCCTACACTCCAGTTCTTGTATGAATAAATAAATAAATCTTTTAATAAATAAATAAATAAAACTATATTGTTAATGGAGATTATGATAAAATTCAATACTGAGGCATCTAATATGGTTAAAAATTCTAGTACATGAGTGAAAGTTGGGGACAGCCACCAATGAAAGCTGGTGACTTGAAAAAGAAAAGGCAGTTCTGTATATTGAGAAAGGCCCATTTCTTCTGACTCGTTTTTGACTGGGCAAGAGAAACCACCCTACCCCTCCCTCTTTCTCAGTTCTTTTTTGTGGAATTCTCATTCTTGTATTTCTTTCTCTTTGTTGTGGTTTGTTCCTTCTGTCTCTTTGCTGTGGGTGCCTGCTGCAATAAGAACACTTTAAATTTCTCAAAAATCCATAAACACGCAATTAAAATGAAATAGAAAATATTAACACAAAAGACACAAGTTCTTTCGCCCAAACCTTCAAGTCCTTTCCTCTAGCTCCAGCTTCGTACTGCTGTCTCCTGTACGCAGCTGAGTGGTGCTATAAAATAGAGTAAACACTGAAAGTCTCCTTAAAAGGAGCAAAGTTTCAAATACTAATTAGGATGGAAGAGTATCATTTACACAAATTTACCAAATTTACTACCGACAGACTTGGCAATACATGTGCATCATGGCTGTCATTCTAGAGATACTGCTTTGGCTAGAAAAATGTTAGTTGTTCTATTGTGTCTCCCTATCCCCCGCCCCATTTTTTTGGTTTGGTTTCAATGAGATAGAAACTTCACATGTTGTTACTGTGCTTTTTCACCAAAATGTAGAGTATTCAGTCTAAAAATTCCTTTTCCCCCCTTTTAACACATGAACGTTTTTTTTTAAATATATATATTTTTATTTATATCTTTTACATTATTGTGCATTCCCCATGGGTTACCCACCACCATTTCACCCATGAACTGTCACCATAGTCCCTTGTGCTCTTTTCTCCCCCATTTTGAACCCTTATCCTCCCCCTCTCTCACTGAATGTCTCTCAGTTCTGGTTGCCTGCTAGATTTTGTTTTGGTTTTGTGGTTGTTGTCATAAACATTCCTTATACTTTAAGTTTCAGATAAGATAAAATGAACCAAAGTCCTTCTCAGTCTGTGATGACAGGCTCACAGGAGAGCAGATATGTCCTTTCAGTGAGAGATAAGCTGTCCTGTAAGGGGATGAGCGTTTCAGTGGGGGAAGCCCTCCCCTCCATGCTGGGCAGGCAGTGGTAGAGCAGAGGACAAGGAGGGAGTCGGGGGTCTTATGATTGTGAGCCTGAGGTGGGAAGGTGGCGGCAGGGACAAGGAGCAGGAAAGCACTAGTGAACCTACATGTGCCCGAGGTAGAGCTGCTTTTCCCAGAAATATCTGGAATAGAACAGCCTTGTTGAAACTAGGAGAAACATTAGCTACAATAATTGTGTCATAACCTTTCTGTATCTCACCAACCACAGCAACCCACCTGCTGTGAAACTCTAGAGATTTGTTCTTGGGTGTGTCCGCCAATAGACCAGACACAGGTTTTGCTGGAGAAAGAGCAGTTTATTCCCTATACAGGTAATGCAGGCAAGGGGTTAAGTCCCCAAACACTGCCTCTCCAGGTAAAGACTCAAAAGGGTTTTTTAAAAGAGGGAAGGGGCAAAAGTGACACGAAGGGGTCTTTGGTGATTGGGCATTAGAGGTATTGGGTCTTAGAGGTGTTGGGTGTTGGGGGTATTGGGTGTTATAGAGGTGGTGCTGGTGGTGGTCATCTGGTTAGGTGATGCTGGTCATCTGCTGGGGGGGGGGCAGAGAAGGGGGCAGGAGTTCATGGTTCCACAGTAGTGTGTTCAGAAGGTGGCAGCTCAACTCCCCGAGGTGGAGATTTTGGTCTGTTAATGAGACTGGTGTTCAGTCCGGGCGACTCAGGTTAAACTGCGCATGCTCTGGGTTCTTCATGTGGCAGTGGGTTGCCTAAACCTGCTAGAGGTGTTTGGAAACTGGTTACCAGGTAAATGGAAATATTGTTGAGTCAAACAATACTGCTTTCAGAGGAAACCAGACAGGAACTCTAACTGCCCATAAGAGGTCAGTTTCATATGAGTTAGTTAAATAGCAGTGCTTTCAAGTCAGTCAAACAGATACTCTAACGCCCGCTGAGTCAGCAATAAGTGGCCTCACCCTTTGCTTCCCATTATTGAAGCGCCAGAATGAATTGTCTTAACCATTCACTTTCCAGTTCTCTGAGGTACTGGTTTGGCAACATACCCAAAGGGTATTCCAAAAGATGGCACTAAGGCAAAGGAAAAATTCAGCAGAGATAGATCTTAGTGCAAACCAGAGAAAAGCATCCTAACAATTGGAGGGCTTCACCTCACACTGCCTCAGAAAGCTAACTGAATCTGCCCCTGTACCCACCAGCAACCTTGCGTGATATCTGACTTTGAACGTGCTCACCTCTGTCTCACCTCACAGCTGAAAAGCCTACAGCCTAGCTGGATATTAGTTGCTCCTCCTGGCAAGAAGAGGGGCTTAGCCCATTCCTAGCACCCCCTGCATTGGTCTAAGTAGCTGGTGCCCATCTGTGTCAGATCCAGGGAAAGCAGTGCACTCTAATTTATCTTTTCTATACCTGCATAGTATTCCATTGTGTGCATCTTTATCCACTCATCTGCCTTTGGCTTTAGATGGGATTTCTGTCCTGGGAGAGAGGCTACACTGCATGACCATGAAGGGTTCTTCCAGGACCACTAATGTGGTATGTAGTGATCTAGAAATAACTGTTTTCCCAACTAGGGGACCTGGAAAAGAAGTTGTGAGATGAAAGACATGAAGGAAAAAAGGGACTACTCTCCCCTCTGTGCCAATGTGCTTGCCAATGCGAAGGGGGGGTGGGATTAGGATGACAGGTTAGTCATGAAATTATTCAGTTTCTTCTGCCAGAGATGCTTTTTATGGACACCGCCAAGCAGGGTGGTGTGTGGGGAATGCTTTCCCACCACGGTCTGTATAGTTCCCAACTCCCAGCCAGGCCAGCGGAGCCAAGCATAGCACGCAGATTGAAACACTAGAGCATTGTATTATAAACACATGAGGTAAAAATCATACATGAAATAAAATGGTAATTGCTTCAGGACCAGCATTCTCACAACACCCTTTTGTGCTTGGCTGGCTCTGCATTTGACCTCCTGTGTGACAAGTGAGGAAATGAGTCACAAAAATGAAAAAGGACTCGCTGAAGAAACAGCCGCTGGGGCCGCCGTCTGGGAGAAGCCATCCCTGACCTCAGCCGCTGGGGTGAGCTTGCCCGCCACGGTGTCAGGCTCTCGGGGCGAGGCTCACAAATGTATTTTTCTAAGAGAACCAAACCCAGTGATTAATGAGCTACCTAGGAGGCATTTGTGAAGATTATGATGAAATTATTTATTTGGGGAGGCAAAATGAGGATGTGAGAATAAGCTCTTTTTCATGCTACCGTGAGTCTGATAGACTCCATGGTTGGGAACAGGCCAAGGGAGGGTCCTGCCCTCCAAGGAGCTGCCCTGTGGGAGTCTATGAATCTCACATTCTTTCTACCAGAGGGGAGCGCAGGGATGGAGGGGGCAGGACAGGACAGCCCAGAGGGGTCTGCACCTGGAGACTAGGTAGACTCAAGGAGTGAATTCGGGGAGGGGGAGACCTGCATGCAGGCAGCCCATTGCCTACTCAGAGGACCTCGCTGGCAGTGGAGAGGACAGGGGTGAGCACTGGGAAGTCCAGAAAAGAGGCAGTAGGTGTGTCTGTGCAGACAGCTGAGGCACGACAGAAGGGAGAGGGTCTGGGTCGGGAGTTAGACAGACGAGCGGTCATGGATGGAACTAAGGTGCAGTTGCTCCTCAAGATGCGAAAGTAAGCTTAGAAGTCCAGAGACCCTGGACTAGACCACTAAGTGGGGATGAGCTGCTCAGCCCCTAGAGCCATAAGAGCTTGCAGGAAAGCCGCAGCATGGCAGAACAGATCAGAACTCCTGGATCTACTGAACTTTGCTCCTGGGATTCCCTGTAGCTAGGGATGGGGTTGGCCCCCAAGACGAGAGCACCCCCATGTTCGTTGCAGCATTATTTACAATAGCCAAGAACTGTAAACAACCTAAGTGCCCATCAACTGATGAAGGGGGGCAGAAGTTACGGTGGAGACAGACAATGAGGTGAGTGCCACTCAGCTATTAAAAAAAAGAAAATTGAGCCCCTGCCATTTGCAACAACCCAGAGGGTATTGTTCTAAATGAAATTAGTCAGATGGAGAAAAACAAACATTGTATGATTTCACTCATAAGGAGTTTATAGAGAAAACCAAACAGATGAACTAAATAAAATAAACTTTTGACTCTAAGACCAATTAGTAGTAACCAGAAAAGATGGGGGAGGGAATTGGTGAATTGAGTAAAAGGGATTATATGGGTAGAGTTGGATGTTTAGTGATGCACTTAGTGTTGTCCATGCCAGTTCTCGGTGACACGTCTCAGGAAACTCAGCACCTGCGGTTGCTGTAGCAACAGGGTGTTCAACTTCTGCACTATTGGCACTAAGGGCAGAACGAGCCTTTGCTGTGGAAAGGGCTTTCCCAAGCATTGTGGGATTTTAGCAGCATTCCTGACCTCCACCCACTAGATGCCACAAGCGCTGCCATCCCAGGTGTGGGGGTCTGGTTGAAAATAGTGGCCATGTCCGGAATAGACAGTGGGCCCATCTCAATCCCAATCCTGTGTGACCTTTCCAGTATTTCACCATACTGTCCCTGGGCAAACACTCTCTTCTCTGGGCTCCAATGCAGTTTATTCCTTTGATTCTCCTCCCTCACCTCTGCTTACTCTTTGTTAATCAGCCCTAGAGTAGATGGAGTCCTAGAACTGCTCCATTTTTTGGAGATGATTCTGTCCAATTTTATAACTGCTCCCTCAGAATATCTAACTCACAGACTCACGTGCAATGTTCAAAAGACATGGCGCCTGGTCGGGCAAGCACCTTGGCCGGGGGAACTGGAGCAGTGAAGAGAGATAACCAACCAACCCGCTAACAACTTCTTTGACCCTGAACTCATCTCTGAACTTCCTGCACACACGTCTGAATTCTTGCTCAGAATCCACTCTGGTGACCCCTCTGGTGCCTTAAGATAACAAGCATCTAGGCAAGATGTTTCTCCCTGTTCCAGGCGGAGGTCCCTGGCTTCATTGATGGGGTCATCAACTGTACTGACCTTGGGGCTAGAAAGCTCTAAAACCTTTGTTTTCTCCCCTAAACCAGGCACTGGATCCTGAGTCTGAATCCTTCTCTCTGTGGTGCCTCTGACTCCACTTCCACTGTGGAGGTGAAGTCCTCATTCAGAAAAACTGAAGATTAATACTATGCCCTTGGTAATATTTTGACAATTTTTTTCAGAAAATGTTTTCTTCTAATGTGTTAGGAGCACAGAGTGCTGGGACTGAATGCTGTGTCCTCCTGCACCAGACCTGAGGCCGAGGAGGCATGTGTGGACTGTCTGGCCCCTACCTGGGATGCTTTGGATATTGCCAAGAAAATTGGGATCTTCTGA
Organism: Scalopus aquaticus; assembly: GCA_004024925.1. Lineage (NCBI taxonomy): Eukaryota > Metazoa > Chordata > Mammalia > Eulipotyphla > Talpidae > Scalopus > Scalopus aquaticus. Next base: position 12,001 of record PVIJ01019805.1, on the reverse strand, counting down.
ACTGTGAGTTCTGCTGGCTAATTTTAAATGTAATATTTTTCACCGCAGAAAAAATCTGGAACAATATCGTGACTTTATTCATGGGATCTAAACACAACACTGTGTTTCCATTTCCGATAGTTAAGATTCAATTCTTGTTTGATAAGTATTTGTTTTGAATGGGAAATTATGTACCCTTAAGTGTTGTTTTGTAAGAAACAACTGAGTCAGTAATGATACAGTAAGGAATGTGGACAGTGCTTCAGAATGTGGGTTCTGGTTATGATTGCATCAACTCTGTGACTTACTGTGTGACCTTAGGCAAGTCAGGGAACCTCTCTGGGCTCTCAGCCCATCTACTATACTGGGGCGATGAGAATGGGATTGTTATTTTGAAGCATTTTGCAGTGTTGTCTCATAGTAAACACTCCAAATGTTAGCTATTTTCTTATCTAAAATATTGATACACACTAATTTTGAAAATGAGAAGACATAATAGAAGTAATGTATTTGTTATCTCTTTAGGTAAAAATCTCACACTTTCCCAAAAATGTCTTATTCATAGTTTCCTTTTAAATAATAGAATATAACTATTTGATTTTTTTTGTCTTTCTGAATTTAACTTCTTATCACCTAAATAAAATTATTACTCTAACTCCTTTATTGGAAATTTTAAAAGATAACATGTAAGAGTTCCCCCCAAATTGATAATTTTCCAATATGATACAGATTCAATCATCTCAAAAGGAAATATAGTAAAAAATCTCCTTTACTCAAAATCCCAGACCACCTTTCAACCAATTAGCAATTTCTAATATATATTTCCCATTCATACTTTTAAACTTGATACCAGATTGTGTCTGTTCTTCTACATCTTGCTTTTTACAATTTAATGTTATATCTAGGAAGCTTTTTCATCACTACAAAGGAATTAAGTCCATTCTCTTCCATTGTTATATAACATTCCACTTTTTGCACATAGCACAACTTAACCAGTTCCCTACCAACGGGCATTTGCCTGGTTTCTTTTGTTCCTGCCATGCATACTTGTGTCTTAAGCTCATGCACAAATATATATGGAAAATAAATTCTTAGATGCAGAATTCCCAACTCAAAAATATATGCATTTTAAAATGTGGTGGGTATTTTAAAATTTATCCTCCAGAAAAGATGGGCCAATTTGCCTTCCCACCAACACTAGTCCCTCCCATCACCATCAGAGTGTCACTAGATTTTTTGAATTTTTTCCAATGCTGTTCATGTCAACAACCTCTCGTTAAACTTTGAATTTACACTTCTCTTGTTAGAGTAAGATTGAGCATCTTCTCGTTTGTTTATGAATAATTTGTATTTCCTTGATTACAAACTGTTCAAATAATTTGCCCATTTTTCTATCTAAACATTTATTATTTCATAATAATCTGTACTAGCTTTTCATATATTAAGGGGTCTAAAGTTGGTTGTATGTGTGTATGTTTCCAATGTAATCATCGATTTTTTTTTTGTCATTGATGTTGTTACAGGAACTCTTTGTCTGCAGAAATGACAAACTATGTATTTTTAGTTAAACCTATCAGGAAGGCAGGAGACTGATGCGGTTCTCCAGGTAGGAGGGCTGGTGGCTTGGTCTAGACTGATCTTAATGGATGTGGTGATAAGGGGCAGGTTGCAGAGAGGTATGTGAAACTAGAACTTGGCTCATGTGCTTAATATGGCAGTGGGGGTGGCGTGGGGATGGAAGGTAGGGAGGCTTTTGACCCTAGTAACCAGGTAGACAACGATGCCACTGACTGAGGCTGGCAAGACTTGAGGAGGAGCAAGTCTCTAACCTGTTTTGATGAAACCTGCTTCCACATGCCTGATTTCATAATGTGATACACCTGAGGTCTTGTTCATTCATCGTCTCCCAAGGTTCCTTCATCAAAGTGAAATGCTGAGTCAAAGTGTATATTTAGTACGTCTGAACTATGGGTGCACATTTACATGTAGTGACTTAAAGATCAAGAGAGTTAACTCTGTACCCACAATGTTGTCGTCTCACCCCGAATCTGTTTGTGATCGCTTCTGCTCCCACTACACAATAAGTGGGGAAACACTACCCAACCCTGTGCCAGGAAACACATGGGGTCACAGGAAGAGAGGGGTGATGGTGATCACCAGGGAGGCATAACCAAGTGGACACTTTGTTCTGAAGTCCAAAGTTTGGAAGACTGTTGCCTTGTGTAATAAAGAGGAAGGAGTCATTTTGATGAAGTCAGATCCTCTCCTTCAATTTATGGACTTGGGTAAGAGATCTGCCCACACATCCAGTGCTGGCACTTGGCTCTAAGCCAGAAGGTAATTTAGAAAAGGGATAAGAACTGCTTCCTGGCTGCCTCGAGGGAAAGAATTTAGTCTGAGATGAGTTGGAGAGAGAGAAGAGATTTTGGCTACTCAAATACAGAGAGTATAGAGAGTTAATAAATCCAAAGTCTGATGAGGGTGGCTGACAGGCTGGAGACTCAAGGAAGCGTTTCGGTTTGAGTCCACAGGTTGCCTGTTAGCAGAATTCTTTCTTGCTCGGAGGAGGGTCAGTCTTTCTCTGAAGGCCTTCAACTGATTAGATGTGGCACACCAACCTTAGGGAGGGCAATCTGCTTGCTCAAAGCCCAGTGACTTAAAAATTAATCTCATCCCAAAGACAGCTTCACAGAAATACCCAGAACATATTTCACCAAATATCTGGGCACCACAACCCAACCAAATTGATGCATAAAATTAGCCATCATACTACCTGTTCTGCAACCTTCCCAGGCCAGATAGGTTCACGTCAGTTTAGGCAGCTTAAAAGAGAACCTTGGAGCTGTTGGCATCATCCCCACAGGTGATATTAATAGTGTGCAGCAGAAACAAGCCAGCAGGAAACCAGCATTTGGGCCTCCGGTGAATCTCTATAAGCTCTTTCCTCTGCGCTTCCTCTCCCAGCCGCAGCTCGCGCTCTCATAGCCGTTCTCCCCCACACTGTCCTTTACTGCACACCATCCTCTGTGATGCTGCCCTTACAGCCTGTCTCTTGGTTCAGCTGTGCCCACTCACGCATGCCCACACCGTACTCCAGGTGTCTACCATCAGACATTCATACTCCGAGCCCACGCTCCCAAGCACCTCCGGCATTCAAGGCCACAGGTGATGGCCACAAAGCCCAGTGACACAAAACCTGAGCAGTCTTCATTTACCCTACACCACCCCACAGTTAGACGTTCACTTAGTGCCAAGTAGATACTTTCAGGGCAGAAAGCAAGTAGTGGCGGTTGCTACTGGGGCAGGGTGCCTGCCAGTTTACACAGGAAGCTGTTTTCTGCTACACTGGTTACAAGAGTCAAAGGGAAGCTGAGATGTGAGGCAAATGTGCCATGTGAGGTAGACACACTTTTAAACACTGAAGAACAAAAGGTGTGAGAGCCGCAGCAAATGGCAACTCTTGTCTACGTTTCCATTTAGAAATGAAAATGTAGTCTGCCTGCAAAAATTCTTACATAAAACCAGGACAAAGGTTTTCTTTTTTTTTAAAGATTTATTTATTTATACATACAAGCTGGGGTACAGGCCAGAGGCGTGAGGCGGCGAGAGGGCTCACCAGAGACAGAGCGGGTAGCAGAACAGGCAGATCAGAAACACACTGCTGAGGGGAGCAGCAGGCGAGGCAGGAGAGGTCTGCCCCACCATGTGGGATTCCCCCCGGCCAGGCGTCGAACTCGCTGCCGACAGCTCCACAGCACAGCGCTCAACCGCTGCACCACCAGGGAGGCCCCAGGACAAAGGTTTTCTAATGACATTTTGCAATCAAGCTAAAGTCATTATTTTTTAGTAAAACTAACTAAAAACTAACTCTAAAAGAATAGCAAAGCATTTAGTTGACTTAACCGTTTGATTAGATGTGGAAAAAGTGTGTTCCCTCAGCACATGGTCTCTCAAAATGATATGTAATGAGAGAAAGAAAAGCCAAGCTCTTTTAGTTTAACAATTAAAAAATATAAACATCTCCTTTCCTAGAGATTGAAGACTGCCTAGAATTCTTGGGCTATTTTTCCCTACAGCTGAGAAGGGAAACAGCTCAGAAACTCCAGACAGCACTAGCTCACGTTAGAAGAAACTACAGATTGAATAATTTCTTATTTGCAATCCTGTTTTAAGGGAGAAGAGATTTATTTGGTCTTTTAGTTAAACTCACTTAATTGAAAGTGACTTTCTTTTATAACACATGCCTTTCTTATAAGAAATGATTTTTTAAATATTCAGTGCTTGATTCTATTTACACGAGGCAATTAGAACAGTTGAATGCAGAGAATGGTGGTTGCCAGGGGCTGGGGGAATGGGAGTTACAGTTGGGTGGGAGTTACAGAGTTTGGGGTGATGCAGAAGTTCTGGAGATGATGGCAACACAACACTGTGAATGTACTTAATGTCACTGAACTGTACACTTAAAAAATGATAACAATGGTCAAATGTAGGATATGTATTTTACCACAGTAAAAACAAACCACTGCAGGATTTTATCGATAATGAGTGACTTGGGATTATACCACCTTGGCAATGACCAATTAACTTGATGACTAGGCCTGCCTGATTGTAAAAGTTAATAGCTTTGAGCAGTATCTGTGGTTTTCATTACAAAATAGAAATCCACTTCTGACTTGCCGTGACTAAGAGGATGCTCTAAGGGATAAAATTGCCTTTGTCATATGATAGCAATGGGAAGCATGTTGGACAGGAAAATAATTCTTATCACAACAGGATTCTCTATGATTTCCCCTAAAAGACAACTTTAAAAATAACGAATAATCAAGATATAAAGAGGAAAAAAAATACTGTTTTTTGATGTGAGGGGCATAATCTATGAGCATCTATTCATGTTTATTGTCACTTCTCCTTATGGGTATTCTTGACTAATATGTACAGATTATTTTTATTACCAATGTACTTTAAATCAAGCTTTTTAAAACTAAAAATATGAAATTCTTAAACATGAGTCTACCTAAATGAGAAGTCTATATTTTATTTCTTCTAATTCTTTATTTAATTTTGGGAATTCTACATATAAATTAGTGAGTTATTGAGTCGCACATAAAATAGGTACATAAAAAATAATTATAAAACAGCCAAGCAATCTGAAAATAATCGTGTGATTTATGTAGAAATAGCTACAAGCTCGCCCTACTTCCTCCAACTGGAATGCTCCTCTCCCCCCATGCATGATATAATGCATGAATATTCTTAAGCCATTCTTAAGGCCTAGTAGATAGCATTTGGTAAAAGTTTTCATTGACAATATTGACGTGTGCAATTCATTTGTCTATGAAATATACAATAATCCTCAGTGTGTTTTTTTTTTAACCAGGTAAAAGTCAACCTAGAGGGCAGTAGGGGGGGGAGGGGGAGAAACCGAAAGTTGAATGAAATACACACACTGAGAGAAACATCAATTCTTCCAGGAGTGGGGAGAAAATAATCCCATACACAACTGAGTCCCTGACGAAAGGGCCTGGCAAGGGTGATAAGGGTTCCGGTAGATCAGTGGGGATTTCAGAGGAAGAGGCTTGTATCCTGAATCTTGAAAGATGGAGGGGATTTCAGGTAGCAAATATGAGAGCAGGCGGTGAGGAACATTCTAGACATGGGAGTAGGGAGAGCACAGATGCAGGGAGTGAGCAGCGACTGCAGAAACTGGATAGTCCTGTTTTTGAAAATCAAGGTGGCGGCAGAGAGTTCAAGGAGGTCAGCCTGAGATTCTGACAGAAGGGGAACCTGAAGGTGTGTCTTCACATGAAGGAACATGACTGGAGGGAGGCTTCGGAAGACTGCAGTACCAGCATTCTGCTGCTGCTGCTGCCATGTTGAAATGAAGAAGACATTTCCTTTCTTATAGGAAAGTGGCTGGTTCTCATCTCACAGATGTGGTCGCTGGTTTGCCTCAGGTCAGAACCAAGCCTTGCTTTTCAAGCTAGAAGTCCAGTGTGTTTTCTATTTTGGTGTTGCTTCAAAAGCTCTTGCCACAATTGTTTGCCACTACAGGTGTGCCCAGGGCTTGTGGGCATGCTTCCTGAGGGAGGAGTAGGAGGAAAAATGGGCAGTAGGATCCTAGGATCCAGGTCCCTTTGATGCCTTCCCTCCTCCACCACACACCCCCTCCCGCACCCTACCCCCGCCAAGAGACCAGCTTGCGGTTCTCTCAAGGCCCATTCCCCGTTTTTTGTTTTCCAGAATGGGCAGTAAAGAAGCCGGTCTCTTGGGCAGCGACAGCTGGGGAACCAAGCACTCACTATATGCTCTCCCTTACCCCTTGGAGAAATCACCTAACGAATAGGTCTCTCTGGGCCTGAGCTGTGCCTCCTTGGTGGGATAGGGGAATCTCTGTAAAGGGCCCCTTAATTATTCCCCTCTTCCAATCACAATTTTTCTCCCCTCCAATGACTATTTGGAGCATCTCTGCTGCTTTAGAGAAGAGAACAAGCATTATCTGTTGCGACTGTTCACAGAATAATCATAGTGGGTGCCAGAGAAGAACAGACAGTCCTACCTGATCTTAATTGGTGGTGGCGAAGACATCAAAAACATCCCTGGTATTTTAGAACGGGACTGAAGACAGAATTATGAAGCAGGTACTTTGTTTCCTGGTTTCCTTTAGATTATTCCTTTGTCCTTATGGTCCTCTCTCGTCTTCCTTTTCGGCGTCTCTTCCCAGACTCAGCTTTTCACAGTGCAATCTCAGTGAAGAAAATCACACAGAAGCATAAGAAGCTGGCAAATTTACCTGGCTCCCTTTGGGGGAGTTGAATTCCCTTGTCTCGAGGAGGTCCGAACTTAGAATCTCTAGGTTTCTCCTCCGTCTAACTGCATGCGAAGTTAGTGGACGTTGTCAACACAACTCTACCAACGTGGCAGACAGCTATTAATATAATATTTTATTTTTATTTTTTTTATTAATATAATATTTTAAGTGGGAGCCGTGAGACCCCATTAGGAGGGAGCCACTCTTCTTTTGTCTTGTGGGTATAGTTAGAGGGGTGCCCCAGGGGCTAGAGGGGTAACATAAGTTTGGTGCCAGCTGTCTCTTCATTCGTGTGGTCACAACTTACACAACTGCACCGGTGGCCGAGCCAGACCTGAGTGTTGCAGCAGAGACCACGCCTGAGATGAAAGGTAAACCTTTCAGACCAGAAACCAGAAGCAAAGTGACCAAAAAAAGAGTATTTGCTTTTGGGTCATCAGAGTGGTCACGGTATCCTGGAGGAGCCTGGCGATGGGGAATCAGGGAGACAGGCCAGGGGCACTACTTTTGCTGGGAGCCCGCCTGAATGGACCACGAGCCTTGAGAGCAGATGGAAAGCTCCGGTGGCATTAGAGCTCATTCCCAAGACAGACTTGCTCTTCCTTAAGTCTGAGTGTAGTGACCTATTCATCTCCACTGGCATCCAGCAAAGTCTTGCTAACTCGAGCCCGCCTCAGGAGTAACAGTAGCAGGCCTGACTCAGGCCATGTGCTAGACGCCGTATAAAGTCACCGGTCAAGGTGAGAGGCTGCCCCATTGTAGGGGACACTCAGCGGACAGAACAAAAGCCCCGAGGTCAGCCCCCGCCAGGCTCTGGATCCCAATTCTGGGATTAAATTTCGAGGCACAGGTACTCCCTTACACAGGAGAGGCGAGATCCAAATAGGAGAGGATATGGGTCCTGCAAGCAGAGAGCAACAAATGAGGTCAGAACAGAAAGAAAGGAGGATCCAAGAGAGACCAGGAAAAGGGTGCTGAAAACAGCAGAACAGGACCACACAGAAGCTATTCGGGAGCAGGGTGTGTGTTACATCTATGGGAATAAGCATTATCCTCCTAACAGCATAATGAATTATATTGTTTGAAACGATGCATTGTACATATACCCATGTACGTACACATAAATTGTATATATTAGAGCTTCTGTTTTTAATATGTAGCACACTGTCCTTACATTTTGTTTGAAAGTCAGTAGCTTCGTCTATGATGTCGAGACCCCCTCCTTTCTACAAATTATTCTACAATCTCCAGATAAGTTTGGGGACACTGGAAACAGTTTGCTGGTTTTGCAGTATTTAAAAAGGACAGTCTTGTGATAATTCTTGCACTGGATCTTTTACCTTGGTTACTTCTGATTCCTCTAACGAGACTCAGTCCCTCTGTCCTACAATGAAACAAGGTCAGTCTTGTGAAATTTTTGCCCAAAACATTTCAAAGTTTCTATTCTTGTTCCATGGGTGGAAGTTTTATGTGGGCTGCATTTTTCTCTCTCTTTTGTTTTCATGTCATAGGTCAGAAATGGTAGCATTTTTTTTTTCTGCCTTGGAGCCAGAAAGAAGAAAGAAAAATGTAACATAAGTTTGGTGCCAGCTGTCGCCATTGAGGGCATGGTCAATTCTTGGCCCCCAAGTGTGTCTGGTCGTGTTTCTTCAAAGTATCCGATGACTTTTTTGAAATAGAAGAGAGAGAACCACGGATAGGGATGAGGGAGGCATTGAGGGTCTTAGGGCAGAGCAGATTCTGGGGGCAGAATCCCGGCAGACACCCGAGGGGTCACCCTTGCTGTAGCTGCCTCCCAGCAAAAGCACGTCTGTGTGAATTCAGGTTAATTGCTGCTAAAATTATACTGGATTTCTTTTCTTTCTTTTCTTTTTTTTTTTTTTTTACTCTTTATTATTGTCATAAGAAAAAAAATCCAGGAAATTCTGCAATTACTTGCTCCATGAACAAAAGTACATGTCAGAAAGGAAGTCTTCAGCGCTTGTCCTTAGCAAGCCCATTGGGGTGAATTTTCTCCACGAGCAGACTCGGGCCTGCTCAGTTTCTGAGCCGGTATTGATGAGGGTGGGAGCACAACCATAGACGTTCTTTACCTCCAACACCATGGGGTTGGGTCAAGCCTTTGTTTTGCTGTCAGAGGCTCAGCATCTGCTCTGCGGGGTTGGAGCTGACCCGTGTTCTGGCTCCAAGCCCCGTAGCCCAGAATGTGACTGTATTTGGAAAGAGGACTTTTATTTTTATATTTTTTTAAGATTTGTTCATTTATGCATACAAGAAATGGGGTGTAGGCCAGAGGCATGGGGTGGTGAGAGGATTCACCAGAGACAGAGCAGGGAGCAGAACAGATGGATCAACTGAAGTGCACTGCTGAGGGGAGCAGCAGGGAGACAGGAGAGGTCTGCTGGGTCATGAGGGAAGCTCCCTGGCTAGGGATCAAACTTGTGCTGCAGTGGCTTCTGATAGCTTCATAATGCTGAGACTTAACCTATTGCACACCAGGGAGACCCTGGAGAGAGGACTTTTAAAGAGCTCCTTGGGGTTAAATAAAGCCATGAGATGGGCCCTCATCCTTTCAAGAATTGTTAGAAGGAGAGGCAACCAGAACCCAGCCATACACAAGGAGGATCCATGAAGGCACAGGAAGAGGGCAGAAGCTACAGGAGAAACCAGCTCTGTTCACACCTTGATCTTGGCCTTTGTACCTCCCAAATTGTGAGAAAATACATTGCCACTGTTCTCTATGCTGCCCAGTCTTTGGAACTTTATCATGGCACCTTGAAAGCTTATATAAGCCCCAACATCACAGCTTGGGGTTTGTAAGTAACAGCTGTCCCTGCTGTCCTCATTCAGCAAGTCAATACAAAGGATCATTCTCTGCCTTGGACCCATCCCGGAAACTCCAGCAGGTCAGCAGACTTTTTTTGGAAAGAGCCAGAAAGCAACTCTTTTAGACTTTGAATGGCAAGAGTCTAAAGAAAGAATATCACCTGTTGCCTATATAAACATTTAAAATATAACCACTTTGGACCCCCAATTTCAGAGCAGCACCACTCACCAGCGTCAAATGGTGAAATAACCCATCATCAGATGAATGGGAAAACAGAATGTGGCCTATTCATACAATGGGATATTGTCCTCAGCCTCCAAGAGGAAGGAAGCTCTCACACATGCTCCAACATGAAAAAATCTCAAAGACATGGGCTAGAGGAATAGGCAGACACAGGATAATTATGGTGAGAATCCACCTCTATGAGGTTATTTGAATTCATTGAGACACTCCCATGTTTATTGCAGCACTAATCAAAATAGCTAAATTATGGAAGCAACCTAAGTGCCCCCAAACAAATGAGTGGATCAAGAAGATGTGCTGTTTATACACAGTGGAATATTACTCAGCGATCAAAAAAGATAAACTCGTGCCATTTGCGGCAACATGGAAGGAGCTGGAATAAGTCAGAAGGAGAAGATAAATACTGGGTGGTGCCACTAATATGTGGAATCTGAAGTAACTAAACTTAGTCAAATAAAGACAAACTGAAAAACGAACCCTTGACAGCTGACTACAGAACTGAAGTAGCGAGCAGGTGCCAGTGGCCGGGGAGGGGTAAGAACAAAGAGGGAAGAAAGCACAATGGATTATGGGAATATGGGTGAATTGGTGAACTGGTGGTGGTTGCACTATAGTGGTGATACCCGATGGAGCTATCCAAATATCACTCAGTTAAAATTAAATAAATAAATAAATAAATAAATACAGGCAAATTCATTGAAGCAGAGAGTAGAATGGGGGTTCTCGGGCTGGGGGAGGGAGGAATGGGGAGTGGTGGCTAAATGGGGATAGTTTCTGTTGGACGATAGGGGTAAAATTTATACAACATTGAGAATTTCCTTGTTGCCACAGAATTGTCCACTAAAATATAGTTGAAGTATTAGATTTGTGTTGTGTATAGTTTCCAACCACAATACTAGAAATGGCTATTCTCCAAAATGTGATCATTTAAGAATATGGTGGTGAGAGGGAGGGGAGAATAGGCTGGCCTGTGGATGCCAGTATGCCTAGTCCTGCCCTAACTGTCATTAGGGCCACACCTCTGTCCCCTCCCTGTTACCTTATCAACAAGCAGGATCTACTCTGAACAGGTCGCCTCTGTCAACTGTGGTTAAGCCTTGTGACGACTGCCTGTAACTTCCTCAACCCAATTGCTTACAACCAAAAGCTTACAACCCAATTGCATCCATTGGATGGTAAATCAAGCTCCTTCAGGCTTTCCTGGCAGCTCACTTCTGGGGATGACAATGCACCTGGGTGGCTCTCCAGTGCCAGGTGCTCTGGGTGCCTGTTTTGGCTCTTCTCCCTGCAGCCTGTGGTTCTGGCATCTCTGTATCTCTGGGGCCTGATCCCCTGGTGCTATGGATGGAGATGCTTGAAGTCTTTGCTTGGGGAAAGAGTTCTCCATGGATGATACAAACAAGTTAAACATCTGGCTGATTGTAATAGGACCACATTTAAAACCCCTGAAATGAGAATGCCGAGCTGAACGTATTGCTTATTATACTGAGGGCGAGCGGCGCTGGCTGCGCTCGGTCTCTCTGAGCAGAGGGCAGTGTTGATTTAGACAGGAGGCCAGAGACCTTCAGCAGTGTAAGTGGGGTAACATCCTCTGTAGAAGTGTGACTACTAGTGAGCATGGGATATTGATGGGCTGACTTCTACAAACTAGGGTTTGAACCAGCTAGCTTGTAAGTATGTCACTGTGGCAAGCTGTCATTGATCAAGAGTGCACATGTAAACCGGTTCTGTTGGCTACTGGTTTTCCTAGGTTGGTGGGAATTTTTAAATCCTTATTTACATATAATCTGTGTAGCTGTCTTTGCGGTCTTAGAAATCTGCCTTATCCTCCATAGCAAAGACTGCCGTTGCCCTCCTAATTGCTATTCGCTCCCCCTTCCTTACTGGAAGAGCCCTGTCTTTGATAAGGGTGGCAGTTCCTCGACAACCACATTTCCAAGACAATCTCATATATTGGGTTGAGCATGGGATACCGCCTAACCAGTGAAATGTGAGCAGAATCACTGGTGCTGCTTCTGAGTGTGTTCCTTCAAAGGGGAGCGGAGTCAGTGGGCAAGCCCCCTATTTCCTTCCTTCCTGAAGGGGGTCATGATGTCCGGAGAGCGTCAGCCATCTTGGATCCACAGAATGAAACTTCCCTAAAG